>VUQG01002318.1:32679-46740 GCA_015106755.1 Etia nguti
ATAAAGAAAAGCAGTCGCAGGGCGTAGGGTCCGGCTCGTTCCTGCAGGTGATTTAGTTGTTATTCTCCTGTTACACCTTGTGATAGCAATCACAGGGTCAGCAATCTGCAGATTAAGACCTCAAGATGCTTGTGAAATTTTTAGTAAAGGCATTTTTGTCAGTAATACTCAAAACACCCTGAGAAAAAAAACCCCCGACACGTCAGATGTCCTCATTTGATACTTTAACTTTATTTAAATCCATCCGCAAGACTTGAGTTTGATTTGATTTTACGGGAAACCACCCAACCCGATGCCCTTAACTTAGCACTTGGTTGTTTTAGAACCAGTTAATTGCAAGTCATCTGTTATTAAAGGCTTCAAAGTTGCAACTAGTACTTTAATAGTGTTTAATAGATCAGTTAATACTCATTCATTTCATTTAATTAAATGTAAAAAAAAAAAAAAAACAGTTGTAGGAGGACAACCTCGACCAACCTTGCTCTCCAAAAATTGTTATTAATGCCCTATAACTGTTCTGGAATCCTCTCTCACCCATTAGTCTTTAGTTATAGTATAAAAACTCCTTTAACAATAAGTTTCAGTAACTCAAATCTGGAAGTTTAAAGATGAGTCTAGTCTGTGAGCTGGGGTTAACACACAGAAATAACATGTTATTTCTGTTTATTTGTTTATTCTTTTCATATTTATTTTCATTCTGATTATCTCTGTTGTTTTTCTATTGTTATGTGATCTGTTTTCTGTTATTCTGTTATGTCATGCTATCTATTCCATAAATAGATAATGTACTGGCAAAAAAATGTACATTTTTGTTTTTTTAACAATTAAAAAAAAAAAAAAAATAGTGTAGTTTGCTGTAATAACTCTCAGTGTGATACGTGTATGGACACAAATACCGTGCACACAGTGGTAATTATCGTTTCCTTTTGATCAGTTGTCACAGAAACCATAACCTCCACAACCAGACTGACATCTCTCCCACCAAGTGAGTCTCTTTGGTCTAGCCATGTTTGCCTTAATTGTTGTCAGTAAACTAAAAACAAAAAAAGAAATAGAGTAATTATAGTTCTAAAGGAAGTTCCCGATGAGTAACTGCTTCTTGTGTTTTGCTGTGTGTCTTCTCGTTGCTAGAGGGAACCAGCGGATCAAATCACAGGAATATGTCCAGCAGTGCTGGAGGGCTGGGCTTGGAGAAGAATGTCTTAACCCAGAACAGCAGCAGTGGAACTTACTTTTCTTCATGTGAGAGCAACTTTCCACTTAAAATGAGGAAGCTGCAGTTTTGTTTTGAGATGCTGAATGTCACATTTTTTACCCGAATTGCAAAGGACAGTTTCTAGGTTTTTGCATCCAGGCAGCTGGAGAGGAATATTTTATTTCTTGAAAGTAACTCTGACGTCATTATTGATGCACTAAAATACAGCAGAAAGCATTACTATTAAATGAGGGTGAAGTGGAGCTGGTTTAATGAAACTTTACTTTACAGGTGCCAGAGGGAAACAGTTACTGTATTTAAGTTTTAGCTCCAAACTCTGTGAAAATAGTTAGGTTTTATGGTTTCATGCTACTAAATACTTCTGCTCCACAACATAGCATAGAGAAATACTTTACTTCTTTTAATTATTTAGCAGGTTTTTAAATAGAAATGATTATTTTTGTTCACAATATTTATGCAGAACTTTTTTTTGTTGATTTGTATTAATAGGTTAAACCAGGGTTTAATGTAAAAATGCCAAAACTGGATGTTTTTCCACACTAAAACAGGATTTCCTCTTGTTGTAAAGTAACTATCAGTACTCGAATTTAGATTCTCCGTACAGTTTGTGGACTGTATGAAGAAACTAAATTAAATAACTGAACCAGTTTCAACAGGTTCAGTTATTTCATTCCAAGTGTGAGCTTTTGCACAACCGGTCAGCTGAACGTGTGGCGATGCGAGTGTTATCTGCAGAATAGATATAACATTAATCATATTCTGCAGGTAAACATGTTCAGGAGTTTCAGTGGCTCTGTTTTAGCTGCTAATGTACACTTGCCACACTTACTTTTCTTTTTAGAAACAACAGTTTTTATGAAATAAAAACAATTGTCTTCTGTACTGTTATTATGTAGCTTCGTCTATGGAAATTTCTCGGGAATATTGGCTAGTAAGTGGTACTTTAAAATGGATCATCACTATATATTTTCTGTGTACTGCTGTTTAGGTAAAAATGTATTTATAGGCATCAACCTTTCTGGCATTTCAATGCAATAAACTATGTAGTATTTCCAGTATGTTCAGTTTTTCTGAGATGTAGCAGAGCAGAAGCTAGAAATACTAATGTAAAATGCCACTATCTTAAATTTACACCTGAGAAAAGGGACTTAGTTACTACTTCCTGGTCATATTCGTCCAATCATGACTGAAGAGTTCTGTGAAATCATAAATAATTTTGGAAATCATCCCTCCAGCTTCTGTAGGTGTAAACACTGGGAGTTACAGCTCCTCCTCTGGAATCTACCTTGGCGGAGACTCCTCAGGAGGGGGTGAGGGAGGTGGGACCTACATAGATGGAGAAAGCTATGGAATTGCTGCAGGAGGAGGAGGAGGAGGAGGCAGCGGAGGCAGTTATCTCGTGAGTTCCGTGTCCAAGGTCCGGTCCAGCTCGTCGGGCGGTGCCAGGAGGACGCAGACTGCTGGCTCATCAGGAGGCCTGTCGCCAGCTTTCCGGGAGAGGAAGCACATATCCAGCCGCTCAGGAGGCTATGATGGTGAGATCCTGTTAATAAAACAGTTGGCATCAGAGAGTGAAGGAAACTGGCACAACTCAAGGGTGCTGTTTATACTTCTGCTCAACCATTGTGTTTTCTTCTAGGGAGTTCCAGTGCTAATTCCTCTCCAGAATTTACTCGCAAAGATTATGGAAACTATTGTAAGTGAAAAGGCTTATCAATGTTCTCATTGCACAATATCTCTCCTGTTTTACCCTAAACATGTGTCTCTGTTTTTCTTTCAGGCTCTGGTGCCACAAGAGGGAGAAGCGAAAGCAGAGGTATTCAATAATAGCTCCTCCCTTCATTATTTCTGCACCATCTGACTCCAAATTGTCCTGGGTTATTTATTTATATATTTTTATTAAATGAGGATTCCTTTGTCCATTGTGTGTTGTGATTTTTTTTTTCCAGAAAGCGAGATCAGAGTCAGATTGCAAAGTGCCTCCCCCACTCCCTGCAGATGTAAGACCGCTCGATCCATTTGCTGCTGTTATGCAAGTTCTCATAAAGCGACAGAACTTTTCTCATTTTGTTTTGTTCCTGAGTGCATTCATAAAAGAACCACTTGCATAGTGAAAGATTTTTTACTGTGGGGTGTGTCTTTTGAATTATGTGGATCAGATTAATATCACGTTCCACTTCTCACATGCAATTCTATGAAATTCTAATTTGCAACACATGTTGCTGTTAGTTCCCCAAAACAGAACATATACATCAGCAAAAAGAGACGAGAGGAGGTTTAAACAGTGGAGACTGTGCATTTGTTTGCACTGTAGCCATGTGGAGAAAAGGTTATGGGGCAGAATTTTGGTGGTAGCAACGGCACACATGACTCACTGTTTGCAGTAAGTCCCGTTTTAGACCAAAATGGTGCCGAGTTAGAGCTGAACAGATGATCATCGCTCCCCCTGCTGATTGAAGTCCATAAGTGCTGTTATTTAATCCACATTTTTTAACAGTTAGTCACTCTGTGCCACCTTTGGCCCCCTCAGACTGCCATGGTACATTGTGTGTAGTGGTGGAAGAAGCATTTTTACTAACTATAATAAAACAAAAACAACACCGTAACCCTCAGAAGTGGAATGTGAGTCTCTTCTTTTGTAGGTTTTGTAGCTATTATCACTTGCAGAAGTATTACAAATACAAATACTTTTAAAATACTAAATCATGGCCACTTTTACAATGTGATATTATTGCATAAGTACATATTAGATATTTATATTATTGATTATACCTGTTTTATGACAAACAGAGACCACTATTATTTTCAGAGGACAGACACCCACAACTAACCGAACTATATGGAAAGTAAATATTAAAACAAAGTGTTTTATTTTCTTTAAAAAGTATTTTTTGTGTTTGCCTCTTGCAAAATCACAGTCTTCTGTTTTTAGTATTCTTTTCAGCCATAAACTTCTAATAGTTTCTGCTGCTGAGTTTGTAGCTCAAATTCAAGATGAAACAGTATCTCACATACGCTGCATTGTTACATTTGTTTGTGTGTTTGTGGCTTTGCAGGGACAGAGTTGGATGACGTGAAGAAACTGCTGAAGGGACGTTCTAGCAGCGTCAGCCCCACTCGCTCCTCCAGTGCCTCCATCACCCTGCCTGTCCCTAAAAAGGCCAGCGTGGAGACCAAGACCATCTCAGTGGCCTCTCAGTCAGGTATACTACAGTGCTAAACCTTTAGCATTGGAGATTCACGTAGAAGAACATCTTGTCGAAATAGTCAGGGTTTATTAAAAAGTCATTATATATTAGAGAGGTATCAAAGGAAATCTTAATATGGAATAAAGTGGGGAAAATAACATTAATAAAAATGTACATTAATGTATATTAATGTGCAATAAAGTTAGTTGCCAAATTGTGTCCAATATATAGACTGTGTCTATGTTAGCCTGACTGTGGAAACAGGTTATAAGGGTTTGAACTGTTTAATAGACTTCTATATATTATTTTTACCTTGTCTCACACACATTCATACTATGTCTTTAAGCTCTTTTTAACTGTCACACCCACACTCACACTCTGATGGATGCATCAGAGGCCACTTACGGTTCGGTATAATCTCTGAGGACACTTCAACATACAGACAGTGGGGGGCTACCGACCTACAAACTACAGGACAACGCACTGCCGCCTGAGCCACACATCACAGATACGAAATGGTAAAAAGTGAAAACTAGAGACACATTTAAAATGTTTGTGTTTGTGTCTTTGTGTTTTTCTCTCCTGTAGTTTCAAGTTCTTTTGGCTCTGGTGTGAGATCACCTGGGTTCAACACCATTGATTTATCAGGACTATATGATACCGGCTTGACAAATGGAAAGCTTGATAAATCAAGCCAGTATGATATCACAGACAAGTATGATACTGGTGTCAAATCAATACAGTATGATGGTAGTCTGAAATCAGGACAGTATGATACTGGTGTGAGGTCAGGACAGTATGATACTGGTGTCAAATCGACTCAGTATGATGGTAGTCTGAAATCGGGGCAATATGAGACTGGTGTGAGATCAGTGCAGTATGACACCACTGTAAGATCAGGTCAATATGACACTCTGGACTCCACGGTGTTCCCCACTTTCTCCTGGTCCACCTCCACGCTGCCGTCCTCCTCCACTACAGTTATTGCTGGCAACACCAGCAGCTACACGTATCAAACTGGGCAGGTCAGCGCCAACAACATGGCCGCAGGCTTGGCGCCAGTCACCCCCACCTCTCCATCATCCCTGTCAGGTGAGACCAAATGTTCCTGGATATATTACATGGATATGTTGTCTCTACACACGCATTTATTATACTCCATACTATATATACTCCATATCTACACATACTTACATATAAACAAACATATGAATGAAGAAACAGGCACATTATGATGAGTCTTATATTAGAGATTAGTTGATGTCATCCTGATGGTCCATGGTGCTGAATTTGAATATTTCATATTCTCTGAAAAACCTTGGAAATGTTTTCCATATTTGATGCATGAGGTTTTGATACTTTTACATAGTCAGTGTAATTCTTTTCCCTGAAAAACCAAAATAAATTCCACAAAATATTTTCAAGTAATACACTGCAAATAAATAAATAAATAAAAAATACCAGATGTAGTTTTTAATTTTGTCAGAAGGTCCAATAAACACTCCAGTTAAGCCTTTCTTCCCTATTCTGATGTTCATTTTGAAGTTGAAAGGCTCATCTTGACCATGTCCACATGGCGAAATGCACTCAGTTATTTCCATGTGACTGGCTGATTAGATGCATTAACAATCAGTTGAACAGGTGTACCTAACAAAGTGGCTGGTTAGCGTAGTCAACTTCTAAAACTACTCTGGGGCCACAAATGGAAATAAAGGATGCTTTCCTTCTCTACTGTGACTTTCCTCCAGTGTGAAATAGTTGGTAGTTACTTAATCAAATCTCTGCATCTGTGTTTCTAGTTTACGGCTTTCAGAATAACCTGGCACCCACCTCGGCCAGTGTGCTCACCACCAGTGGAGCCAATGTAAATGCTAACCTGGGAGGTAAGAAAGCCTTTTTTCTATACTCTTTTTGAGTAAATCACTTCTTTTGCCCTCATTTCAAAATAGTGTCTTTCTTACATATTCAGCTATGTGTTTGTATTTACAGGATATGGTGTTCAGAAGAACGTGACCAACGGTGGCAGCGCCATCAGCACTGGAGTCTCTACAAGTAAGTCTGCAACCATTTAAATCCCCTTGAATCTGATAAAAAATAATCAAAGGCTGAACAAAATGAATTCCTCGTGGTTTGTCTTTTTATCAGCCAGTAGATCCCAAACTGATGACGCCTATAAGAAAGACTATAAGTTCGTGGTCTCTGAAAAAGAAAACGTTCCAGCCAAAAGGGAGACAGATATGCTCATTTTGGCAAAAGACACCGGCAAGCAGTTTACCAGCAGCGGCATTCATGTAGGAGGAGGTGAGCCTCACACTCAGCACCACCTACTGGGCATACAAGTTCCTCAACTTTCTTTAGAGTTTTAATCGAAAATTGCACTGATATGTATTTAAATAAGCAACATTTTTAGCCTAATAAGAAGATTCCAGGGAGGAGACAGAAATCCCTTTGGGGTTGTCTTACGAAGGGAATCTGGTAAAAAATCAGTTCAGAGTTTTCGTTTACCTATAAAAAGTTTTTCTGATTGTTAACTTCCGATTATCAGCATCACCTGTTTAAAACAGTTTTCACCTTTCTTTGTTTTTTTTAGCTTTATTCTTCCTACTGTTTACTTTAAAGATGTTTGCACCAATAAATTCCTCCGTTTTTTATTCTTTTTCTCTGCTTTGTTTTAAACTCATTTAGATATTGATTGTCTGTTACAGTTTGTCATTGTATGTTTGCAGTTTAGTTCCTTAAGAAAAAATAAATAAATATCTATTTATCTATTTTCACAGGGTCACTGTCAGGAGACTCGATAAAGAAGGAGAAGCTTATTTCGAGCTACGGCGAAACAGCCCAACTGAAGGCAGAGACGGGCAACTCTTACTGTGAGAGCATCTTAAAAGCATCTCCAATGTCACTGATTTACCAAAAAAACAACAATAACAAAAAATTAGTAATGTTGGTTTATTTCTTCAACAGATGGTTCATCTGGAGTTGTAATGAAAGACAAAGCCACCTATGCAGGTAAGTTTCGTTGACATAAATATTGAGAAGCTAATTGACAGTGTACTGAAAGTGTAATGTTGGACTGAACTTGTCACGCTTTCTGCAGAGATTCACAGGGACAGCGGCATCTTCGGAGGTGGAGGATTATGCTGTTGTTCGGACTCCTGTTGCTCCTGGTGGAAGTGGCTGCTGGGCCTTCTCCTTCTCTCCCTGCTCCTGCTGGGACTCCTGTTTGGCCTCATTGCTCTGGGTAAGATTGAACTGTGCAGCCTTATGAGAGTCCCCCACCCCAAATACCACAGATAAGATAATACCTCAGGAGTCTGAAGGGCCAGTTTCTAAAGCTGCTGTACTGTGGAGGATCTGAGAGTGACTGTTTTTGAACCAATAAAATGTGTTTCAGCCTTTACAGGCTAGTGTGCACGATTGAGTTGAGAAACAATAAATGTAATTCGCTCCCTGGAAACATGATCTCTTAGTGCCGTCCCACCCCCGTAAAGTCTGGCATTCATTCATTGTCTACAGACCAGCTCTGGAAATCGTTGCTAGATGACATCAGAGACTCGAGTTTGCTTTGCCTGTAGCAAGAGAGTTGTTGTTGTGGATTTACCCTGATAAAAATGTGATGTCAAGAACCTGAAAATACATTTGCAACTTACACTAAAGCATGCACAGCCTGCTGAGAATCTGTGAACTGATAAACGTCTGTTTTTCTTCATTCAGTTCAACACATATGTTATAACTTATAGCATGGTTATATGTTAAGTTAAATATGTTCCGAGAGGAACACAAATGAATTTACGAGTCTTCACTCTCAGTCTCAGACTGTGAACCAACAGCAGAGTTTGAGAGGATATACACTTCATTTCTGTGTCCATCAACATCAGTCCCTTGAAAGCACAGGAAAAATATACATCTGACTCTATATGTCTGGATAAATAATAGCTTTTTTTATTGCTTTTAATTGTGCCAGTATTCCATATATAGTTTAGAAACTGAGGGTTAAGTGCCATATTAAAGGTGGACACTACAAGTTCATCCATTTCTTTCTAAAATCTGCATTTCCGAATCATCCTGGTATGAAGTTGGAGGGCTAAATAAGTGACAGACTAATAAAACACTCAAATTTAACTAATTGAAACTGAAGCACAAACTTCTGGGATGGTCTGTACCACTCAGAAAGCCACGTTGTAGATCATACAGCTCCACTAAAACACTCCAAATAGCACCAACACCACAAACACTGTCTGAGATCCCAGTACAGGTAGCATGGAAAAGGAAACCACCAACAGTAACCAAAAATGCTTTTTCTACCAGGCTGTAAACATACTGTTAATGTTGTATAGTTCAACGTTTTCACAGCGTCTTAACATGGAAGTCAACGAGGACTCGCCTACTTTTGGAAGCAGCCTCAAGTGGCCTCTAGGAGAACTGCAGTTTTGGGCTCTTATCCATTGGCTTTTTTCCTCAGGCTTGGAGGCTCCCACAAAGGGATGCTGCAGATGCTAAAAGAATCCCGTTCTGTACTTGCGCTCACATTTACTACAAATACGAGCAAGTAAATATGTTACATTTTAGATTTTTAAACCACAACTAAAACATCATAGTACTTTCATCATGGAGTGATCTGCTGTTAATTGTTTAGTCTACAGTAGAGAAAAAGAAAGATAACACTTTACATTTGAGAAGCTGTAAATAAGAAGCTGTAAATACTCTAACACCAAGCAGATTTTTCTTTTGTTGGCAAACTTATAGATCCAGTATGTTTAAGGTCATTTCTGTGACAGTACAGCTGTAGTTTACATATTTTCTGGAATCTTTTTTCTAATTTGTGTTTACAGAGGTTTGATTTGTTTTCATTGTTCTGACACAAACACACTCAAATGCCTCCTCACTCTAACACTGCATTCAAAAAGGTGTATGAATATTTCTTCTTTCTAAAGTATTCTTGGAAATTGAGTCGTAATGTTGTTTTCATGCATATTTGTTTAGATTAAAACTCTGATTTTCCTGATCAGAGTTTTGTTTGTGAATGTAACACAATGTGAATAACGGTGGAAGCATCTGCCTATCTTTTTCTCAGCTGAGGATGTGAGAAAGCTGAAGAGTAGAGTGGCGACCCTGGAAGCTGAGTCATCGGTCGCTGGCGCTCGCACCAGTCGGCTGTCTTCCAATGATATCAACACCTATGTGGGTGGTGGAGGTGTGGGCACTGACAACACCATAGGCGTGGGTGCAGGAAGTGGAGGTTCAGGATCCAGGACACAAGTTCAGATTTCCACAAGTGATGCCAGCGCAGGTGGTAATGGCATTGCAGGGTCTGCTGGTACTTCTGGTGTTGGAGGAGCTGGTACCAGTTCCACTGGGAGCTCCAGCAGTAGTGGAAGCAGCAGCGTCGGGAGTGCTGGTACAAGTCAAAGTGGTAGAGTTGATGCTGCTGGTACCAGTCAGCGAGTTGGGGTTACCGATTTTGCTGGTGGCGCCGGTACTGGCACTGACCTCAGGATCAGCGTGAGTGGAGGACACATAGATTCTGCTGCTCTTCAGCTGGCCATCCAGCACATGTTAAGGGCTGAAATGCAGTCGCAGGCATTTAAAGGTACTACACATACACACACACACACGCACACACAGATACCCTTAGGCACTACATTCATGGCACTGTTTTCCTTTTTCAGCTATTTTAGCGTCCTCAGTACAGGGAGAGAGAGGATTGCCTGGGCCTAAAGGTAAAATAAAAAAAAGTTTATTTAATTACATCTAAAACTATAATGTTCTTGAGGTAATCAAAATCAGCTGAATGTCATTTGAAATTTAAAAATGTTTTATTTTTCTACTCTTTTCAGGCGACCCTGGAACTAAAGGTTTGACAGCAGTATCTCTTACTGACCAAAATATTTTCTTTTTGGACTTTTAGGGTGAAGTCCTGCTCCTTTTTTCTGCTCTCATTTCTCATGTGTTTTATTTTTTATAGGAGAGCCCGGTTTCCCTGGCACCCCAGGTGAGTGATGATGACTTACATTTTCATTTAGTCATCACTAGGGCCCAACCAATTTATTTTCAGGCCGATATTACTGTTTGCTGATCTATCAGTATCAGCATTTATAACCGCAGATAGAACAGTAAAGAGGAGACGGGGAAAAACACACTTCAACCATGTTAGGAGCGTTAATGTTGGATACAAAAGTTTGTCCAGCAGAGGGCAGGCTACAATTTTCCTGTTGTCAACGTGTTTGGCACACAACACAAGCTGATCTGAGTAGATTTGGGCAGGGTAAAAATGGCTCGACAAGTGTTAGAGAGATCTGTTTGTGTTTCATGTGTCTGAAACAAAAAAATATCAGCCAAAAAACTCGAAAAGTGGATTTCAAATACCTCCAAGTACCAGTGTCAGTATCAGCATTGGTATCGGACGCTAGTCATCCCATTATTTTATATTTTTCTTAGAATTACTGTGTGGTATTGTGATGCCATTTTTACTTAATGTGACTGTGACTTCAGGTCCTCCAGGTGTGATTGGACATCCAGGCCCCGAAGGTCCCAAAGGACAAAAAGGAACCCAAGGTACATAAAACATTTCAAGTTAAAATTGAACTCCATGATGTAGCTTTTCAGCTGAGTTAGAGCCACTGATTATCTCTGTGCTATATGTGTGATCAGGTGAACACGGAGCCGAGGGGCCACCGGGTCTCAGAGGTCGCGAGGGCCCAGTTGGCCCGAGAGGTGAACCAGGACCTTCAGGCTTTGGAATTAAAGGTGACAGAGGTATGGTTCATACTCACAGCAATCAAGGATCTTGTCTAGCTTGACTCGCAAACAGTGTATCACTACAAGATCTTATATGTTTGGCTTGTGCAGGTGCTCATGGAGAGCCTGGGGTTCCTGGGCCTGTAGGACCTATCGGGCCTCCTGGACCAAAAGGTGAGATCAGTGAAGATGGAGCTTTCAAGTTTAAGTAAACAAGCAAACAAAAACTTTTATGAATGCCTCTTTATTGAGTCATTTATGAGATGACAAGCATGGTGTCTGTACCGCTTGCAGCAGCAGGTGGCAGTATACAGTCAATATGAATACAGCCTCAAGATGTAATTTGCAGCTGGCATTACTTAGCGAAAGAAAAACAAAACAAACAAAGAATGGCCTATCACTGCTTTACTTGTATCTGTGCTCTCCAGAAATATGTTTTATTTGAGACTTCATGCATAATTAAACTCATATGTCTTTCCTGTTTTTCCAAATGGTCTAACTAAAATGCTTATAAAGCTTCGGTTTAGAAAACACAGAAAAAAATGATGTTTATTTTTCACTACAGTTATTTATTTACTTATTCATTTATTTTACATCTCTGTCACTTTAGAGCAACTTCGATTTCTCAGTGTAAAGAAAGAAAGAAAGCTCAAGCTTTCCTGAAGTGCTAATGTGAATCAAAACAGTTTTAATTTTTTATTTTTGTCCTAATGCTGTTATAATTAATAATTGTTAATGTTTCATGCAGGTGCACAGGGGCTTCTTGGGCTTTCTGGGCCACCAGGTTAGTGCATTAAATCGAATTCATGTACTTGCTTACCAGAATTTACCACAAAATGTAGTTAGCACCAGCTGAAAATAGTATCATTAGTGTTTTAACTTCATTCCTGGCCTTTAACATGAACTGCTTTGTGATAGGTCAACCAGGTCCTCAAGGTTTCCGTGGCGAATCAGGGCCTTCTGGGGCTAAAGGTGGGTTTCACACTGCTCACCTGCTAAATAGTGTGAAATTCATAGTTAAATGATTTATTTTTGATATATTATAACGTCTTTTTCTTACTCTGCAGGTGATAGAGGGCTTGCTGGATTCCAGGGACTTAAAGGTTTGTTGTCATGATTTTAAAGAACCCTTTGTGTTATTGAACATCATTGATCAGAGTTTAATTCATTGTTCATTTCAGGTGAAACTGGTGACAAAGGTCCCAGAGGTCCACAAGGTCAGCACAGCTTTGTAATTGAAACTGGATTTGTAGATGCAAAATTACCATGTTTTAAACTCTGTTCAGTCTCTTAATTTTCTGATCGAGTTGTTTGACTTCTCAGGTGAACCTGGTTTACCAGGTTCGCCCGGGCCAGCTGGAGAAAAAGGCTCCAAAGGATCAGTGGGTGAGTCAGAGGATGTCCAACCTCGGATAGTCGATTCTAATCGATTCTCAGACACTCGGATTGTGGTATTGTTCTGGACTGTCTCCTGATGTTTTATGTGGTTGTTTAGAACCTGCAGGAGCATGAAATAACATTCTCTGTCAAAGAGGAGTCTGCTCATAAGGCTTTCTCTGGCTGAAGCTTAGGCTTGTTATACAGTCAGCAGCATATGCATTTATGTTTCAGATAAATTAAACATAAAATGTTTTCTGCTTTTTGCCCATCAGGACTTTCTGGACAAGATGGCGCAAAGGGATCAAGAGGTAAATAACTCATCATATAAGCACTGCATTTGCACTCATTTACATATTGTCTAAATAAGAATATACCACAGATATAGGTAAAATTAAGACATTTATTTCACACAAGTTTAAAATAGAATAATAAAAATAAAAATAAATGAAAATATATAAATCCTATTGCTATTCTTTGCCCCCAGGTGATCAAGGACCTGCTGGGCCTCCTGGACTCAGAGGTCCTGCTGGGCCTCCTGGGGATACTGGACTTCCAGGTAAGGTCGCTGCTCTAACACAAGATCTTCAGGATCATTAGCAGATAATAAATCTGCCAAATATATTCATAAATATATTTCCCTTCTGTAGGAACACCTGGACTTCAAGGACCACCAGGTACAACTGTGCCATTAATACCTCTCCTGTTGTACACATTATTAATTCTCTGGGGTGACATTTTAAATGCTGTCGATACTGATAATGTACTTACATTGTTTTTCAGGGATACCAGGAAATCCAGGGCAACCCGGCGCCAAAGGTACAGCTGCGTGTGTCTGCCTGCACGTTTTTTTGGTGCTGTTGTTTATGACTTTAATAGCTTAACGTGGGATGTGCATGTCTGTTTAAGGTGACACTGGTGCACCAGGACGGATCATCAATGCAGGTAACAGAACATCATGAAACGTATATTTTAACAGACTCCTGATAAAGACTGGAATTTGATATCTGATAGTCCCTTACATTTTGCAGCTGGCTCCACTGCTGTTGGCATCCCAGGAGCACCTGGGCCTGCCGGTCCTCCTGGTCCCCCTGGGCCTCCGGGATTATCAGGTCTGACTCTTGACAGCCAAAAAAAGGAGCTGGACATCCATGTCATCGCTGAATGATAGTACCAGCGTTAATGTTTTTCTTTTTTTTTATCCTTAATTTACCTCCTCAGGTCCCATCGGCCCTGCTGGTCTGCCTGGCCCAGCTGGTACGTCATTGTGGGTTTTCTTGCTCTCAACTTGAATTTTCCTTTCAGATTCAGATTAAAACCCTAAAAGTCTGTTTGCCTTCACAGGTCCTAAAGGTGACAGGGGAGAAAAGGGAGATCTGGGAGAATCAGAACTATCTATGAGGACGAGTGAGAGGATTTCCTCGAGCAGAACAGACAGTGAGAACTTTTGAATGAATTTATTAAAGTGTGCTGTATTCAAGAGCCTGCAGTCTAACAACACCTGCTGCAGAATGGACTTAATGGAAACATATATATATATAT
>VUQG01002321.1:0-14317 GCA_015106755.1 Etia nguti
TCACACCAGGCAAGACCCCAGGTGCAGGCTGTGTAAAGATGCCCCTGAGACAATCCAGCACATAACAGCAGGGTGCAAGATGCTAGCAGGCAGGGCATACATGGAACGCCATAACCAAGTGGCCGGCATAGTATACAGAAACATCTCTGCCGAGTATGGCCTGGAAGTTCCGAGGTCAAAATGGGAGACGCCCTCAAGGGTGGTGGAGAATGACCGAGCTAAGATCCTGTGGGACTTCCAGATACAGACGGACAAAATGGTGGTGGCTAACCAACCGGATATAGTGGTGGTAGACAAACAGAAGAAGACAGCCGTAGTGATAGACGTAGCGGCTCCGAATGACAGCAACATCAGAAAGAAGGAACATGAGAAGCTGGAGAAATACCAAGGGCTCAGGGAAGAGCTCGAGAGGATGTGGAGGGTGAAGGTAACGGTGGTCCAAGTGGTAATTGGAGCACTAGGTGCGGTGACTTCCAAGCTAGGCGAGTGGCTCCAGCAGATTCCAGGAACAACGTCGGAGATCTCTGTCCAGAAGAGCGCAGTCCTGGGAACAGCTAAGATACTGCGCAGGACCCTCAAGCTCCCAGGCCTCTGGTAGAGGACCCGAGCTTGAAGGATAAACCGCCCGTAGGGGACGAGCTGGGTGTTTTTTTTTTATATATATAGCTAGCTATTGAAATAATATATATATATATGTATATAAAATTGAAAGTTCAGTTCTAAAAAAGGAGGAGTTTTGTTTGGAAAGAAATTGTGCTTGCTGTAATTTACTACAGCCGTTTAACACTCAACAAGAATCTAATTGTGACCATTTATCTGGTGTAACTACATAGACAAATGAATGAATACTGTCAAGTCCAGATAATGTGAGATTTTGTTGTTCCTTCAGTTCCACCAAAATTGTTCCTAATGCAACAAAATTGATGGTGGGGCTTCAGATAATGTAATGGGCTATAACCTGCTGTGGGTGTAAGATTTAATATATTTACTCTGAGGATGACGAGTAGTAAGGATTATCCTCTCTGTAAAAAACGAAAAACACTTATGTGTGAAAATATAAAAACAAAACAATTATCAATGGGCTTTAGCATACATATAAAACACAATGTCCTCCATCTGATTTATTCTTAATGTAGATTAACTTTCAGCAAAGTCTGTGTCTCTAACTTGCTTACATCTTTGAAGTGAAAATTCTGGTTAAAATTTTTGCTTAGATCTTATCCTAATAGTTTAGTTTCACTTTATTAAAGACACAGACGGGTCCACAGCAAATAAAATAAATACATACAAAAATGTATTGTAATGTAATCTGTAATGTAATGTGCATCTGTTACTATGGGAAACAGTAAGTGCATTTTTCCCCTCACAATTCTTCAGACTCCCTTAAGCAAAACTTATTCCTTGTCCATGACTTTCAAAACCGTTTAATGAGACATATTTTAGTTTACTGAACAGCTGAAAAAAATAACGGCTCTTTTGATTTAAAAAAGAAAAAAAAAAAAGTCCTATGAGGACTATTTGTGTTTTGTTTTTCCCTTTAGAATAGAGCAGCAGATTTCCAGTATGAAACACTGCAACATGAATCTCAATGGAAACAGCAAGAAAGACTGAAATGAGAGCAGGTTTTTCGTTCTTTGGTTTCCATAATCACTGATTTACAAAGATAATTAAACCACAGTCGACTACGGTATTCAAATAAACACACATGCCAACAAATCAGAATCTGTTATTTCTTGCAGGGACAATATTCGAATCAGACGATAAATTCTCTCATGTATAGATTTTTACTCGCTAGTATTTTATATGTTGGTACTTTAAGAGTCAATCTTTCTGTTGACTAGCTTAAGTTTTTCTACATCAGGTCTCTGCTATTTTTTGATCCAACAAAAGTAACAGCTTCTCATACGTGACCTCTATTCTAATATGTTGTGTGTTTTTATTATTTTGACTCTCCACAGTGCTTTCCCTATATACTCAGCCAACCCTCTTTCCATGTGAGACTGCAGGCTGAAGAGAAGAAGGAAGAATGGAGTCAGTATTATAGAGAGACAGCTGCAGCGCTCCCCTCCCAGCTGTGGGGAGTATTAACCAGTGAACTGCTCAGGGCTTGGTTCACTGCTGCCTCAGGGACGGACTGTTGAACCCAAGCTGTTCATCACATAAACAGAACATAAAAGTGTTCTGCTGCCTTTCACCCAGGAATAATATCATCTTAAAATCCACCCTCTCGGTCGCTGATTATATACCAAGTTGGCAGGCACAGAATAAATAAGAACAGTAAAACGACTTTAAATCTGAGAAGATAATATTTAAAGTTGGTGTCAGAATAATATTTTTTAAAATCTGAAAATTATATTCTCAGTCATTTCAGTTTTGGTCTGTAAAATTAATGAAACAAGGAACAAAAGACTCTTAAATCTTCTTTGAGGTCCAGCAGCTAAAAAAAAGTCAATCATCCTATGTCAAAGCTATAAAAACTTGCTTTATTTGTGGATTAACTAATCAACTAATCAATGCAGTTCCAATAATAACTACTGTTATTATGTAACTGCGCCATATCTCACTGTAAATTAGGTCACCTTCAAGCACGATTATTGTTATTATCAATTAATCGAATGTAACCTTAGGTAATGTTATTTTAAATTTTGAATATTATGTCAGCAGTGATATAAATCAGGACAATCAGTAAGCTGTCACATTGTAGAGGCTAAGAATAGAATATAAGTGGAAATAATACTGGGTCTCTTTTTTTAAATTTATTTATATTTTACATTTAATGATGGTGATAATATACATTGGCCACTTCTTTAGGTACAACTGTTCAGCTGCTCGTTAACACAAATATCTAATTAGCCAAACAGCAGCAACTCAAGGCAAGGTGTGTAGACAGGATCAAGATGACCTACTTAAGTTTAAATTGAGTAATGTTTGTATTATTATAGGGTCTCTACAATAACACTGTTGTTGTGCATTGGTGCTATATAAATAAAATTGAACTGAATTGAACAGAATGGGGAAGAAAGGTGATTTGAAGAACAGCTAGTCAGCTAAGAACAGGGAACTGAGGCTACAGTTTCTAAAATTAGACGATACAACCTTGCAGAAATGTTGCCTGGTCTGATGAGTCTTGACCTCTACAGCAACATTCATGTGGTAGCATCAGAATTTGACATAAACATGGATCCATCCTGTCTTATTACAACAGTTCAGTCTGGTGGTTGTACAATGGCATGGGGGATATTTTCTTGCCATGCTTTGGGCTTCTTAGCACCAACTTAGCAATACATCACAGCCTGAGTATTTTTGCTGACCTTTATGACCAAAGTGTACCCACCTTGTGATAGCTGCTTCCAGCAGCATAACAAACCATGTCATAAAGCTGAAATCATCTCAAATTGCTTTCTTGAACATGACAATGAGTTCATCGTACTCCAGAGGCCTCCATGGTCACCAATCAATCTCAGAGCACCTTTGGCATGTGGTGGAACTGCAGAGTTACATCATGGATGTGCAGCTGACAAATGTTCAGTAACTGAGTTATGCTATCTTTTCAATATGGACCAAAATCTAAGAGGAATGTTTCCAGCACCTTGGTACATCTATGGCAAGAATAACTGAGGCACTTGAAGACAAAAGCAGTCCAACCCAGGACTAGCATGTGTACCTAATGAAGTGACTAGTATATCAACTGATTTAAAAAAAACTAAAAAAACAATCATTTGTTAATTTTACCTTTTTAATCAATTGTAACAGCATCATAGACAAAGTGATACATTTTATAGTAATTGGTACTTTCTTATAGATGAACAATAGAAAAACAAATCGGCACATTTTATAAGCTAATCTCAGCCCTACCCGCTCGTTGGTCCATGGTAATATGTTATAATATGTTAGATGAAAAGAAATTATTGCCTTGACCTTACTTGAAATCAATATATTATTGTTTGGTATTTCATCAGATAGCAGATGCCATGAGAAAAGAAACTTTCATATCCTTTCTATTGCCTCATTGATGTTAGCTTACAAATGGAGTCCTGTTTTCAATGTCAGACCACATCCAATATTCAGTCCATTAATTTTTTTCCTCCTGATTGAAATGCACCTGAGCATTCAATGACTGGAGCAACTTGGAGGGGAAATGAAGAGAGATGGCATATATCTCATACACATATCATCACACTGTCATTAGCGTAGCTTGCTTTAGGCAAAACATAACAACACAGAGGAAGTACTCATAGTCGCATTAATGACTGAACTAGATGGAAAGAAGTCAGGGATCTATCAGTACCTAGAGGATCAGTGATGGAAAGAGTCCTGGAAATATTTACTCAAGCAAAAATGTACTTGAAATAATGGTATTATTAGTAAACATGGCTGTATTACACAAAAGAGGAGGCAAAAGAGTCAGGGGCATCTCCAGAATTTTTTAATAGGGGTGGTAATATGGGGGCCAGTAAAAATATTGGGGTGGGGAAATTGTGAAGGACATACTGGGGTGCACTGGGGGCCCAGGAAATTTTGGGGGTAAAGAAAAGTAAAGCAATTTGTTATATGGTGATAATAAGTACGGCTAAAATGAAGAATGGAACCATAACTGTGTTCTGAGTGAGCCACACCGAGTCTAAAGCAAGTAAACGTAGAGATAAAGCTCATAAACTGACATTTTAAAGCAAAAAAGGAAGCTGCAAAATGTTTATGCACAGTGTAATGCACTCACACAAATACTACATGCAACTAAATACAGTGCTTCGTGTAACAGCAGTTAGGCTGCTGTTACATCTGCTTCTCTGAGCGTCTGCATTTGCTCTTTAGTCTCAGTGCCTCTGCTCCACTAAAAAAAAGAAAAAAAAGAATCATAACAGAAACGATAAGGTCATATTTAAACGTTGATTTCTTTACTCCTACACAGCACAACTTCTGTCAGAGATCAAGCAAATGCAGCATTAACCGAGCAACAATGGTAATGTATCCTAAATAAGCAAAAGTATCAAGCTAACATTTGTTAGACAACCAGGCTAACACAAACTTAAAACATTAACAATCTGCTATACCCATAACCTTTGAACTGAAGTCGTTATAGTTAATTAACATACAATACTTTTGCAGAATAGGTAGTATGTAGAGTTTTTGTAAGAGAGGGCCTCTACATGGTTGTGAAAACACTGCATAATGAAGCTGTGTTGCCTTGGGCTTGAAGATGTATTAGACCATTAGATTTTTGTTTTTTTGTTGGTTACTCTGCAATTGATTTTCACATAAAAAACACACATGAAGATAACCGATAACGATAATCTACTTTCTTACAGTAATCATAGGAATTGTATTTCATTATTTTCATTCCTGTAGAAGTGATAAAAACAATTCCACACCCTGGCCTACGGTGAGTAGAGCAAAACTGAGTAAAAACATCTGTGATAACTCATAAGATTAATTTGACGGTTAATAAATGTGAACAGACTGCATTTTCAATTCAACCCAAGAGTCTCTGAGGCAGGATGCAAACAATCAAATTTATTTAAACTTGCATAATTCCCTCACTATATTAAGGCACTGTTTTTTCTCAGCATGCTATGGAAGTATTGAGCAGAGGAGTTTGCTGCATGAGAATTCACTATAATTGCACTCTAATTAAGCCAATAAACAAATAGAAGCCTTAGGGGACACAATAATATAGCTTCATGGCAGATTGTCATTTATAAAGATCACAATTCTTTGGCCTTGATTAGCTTCACGGCCTTTTCACCCATTATCGAAGCACCCAGAGGTCAACAGAGGGCTGCGGTGCTTTAGGCCTAATGAATGCAACAACTGCTCTCTCAAGTCCAAGATGTTGCTTAGCTTCCTCTGCTTTGTAGCATCAATCTTCATTATTTATTACAGAGCCTGAGGGGCATTACTGTGAATAACACTGTTTATCTTATGACTGAGAAAAGACAAAGGGAGAAATGGAAAGGAACACGGAAAGGGTGGTAACAGGTAGCAGGTATGAACACAGATTCACTGTGTAACCAAAAAAAAAAAAAACACTCCTGACTTTGGTCTGGTTGAACTGAAACTCCCACTTCTTTATCTGACTACCACTTCAACAGCAGTTTTTTTTGCTTTTGTTTTTTTGTCCTAACGGTGCCAACAGTGAGATGGAGACTTCATACAGAAATAAACAACACCACTCAATTCATCAGACGATTCATGCACTGTAATGGCAGGACCTCTTTGTGTGGGCTGATTGAATTTGAGTTGAGCCTATTGTGCTGTAGCCTCATTCCCATGCATGCTATTGTCTGCTGCCCCTCCTCCTGCCTATGTCTTTGAGACAGCCGCTGATTTAGACAGTTTCTCCAGGTAAGCAGGTGTCACATCTATTCCTGAAGGTAGCATAAACACTCCATAGATAGACCAGATGTCCTCGTTTAAATGATAGAGAAAGCTTCCTATGGCATTCGTTACATGTATCTTGGCACCAGATGACAAATAAATGACGGTGCTTGTAATGCCGAGGCAGAGGCCTGCTGTAAACGGGTGATGAGTGCGTAAACAGCTAGATAAGGTAAATCGAAACCCAAAGGAAGTGGAGCATTTAATTGCTCTGAAAGACACGTCAATGTGGGCTGTGCAGCTTTGTGCAGCCTGACATTTACAGTACAATGATTATGAGGTGTGTTTGCTTTGACATGTTAATTCCTTAAATAAGATCATTGTTTATGTAACAGCTCAGCAAATCAGTCACGGGCTTTTTAAAAAAAACAAAACAAAACAACAACAACAAGAAGAAAATCTGGCACAGCAAAACTAGCTAACTTTCCTGCTCAACTAACACGTTTTCCAAAATGCAATGTTTGTAACTGTCCAACAGGAGAGAAATTTTAGTTGTCCACACTTCCTAAAATGGTTCTGAATTTGTTTTATGATCTAACATTCCTGTATTTACTCCTGTTATCCTTTTCCTTATTTCCAAATATACATATTGTTAAAATGATGAGTGGTCATATTATACATGACCAAATTCATAACCAATGGGGACAGCATGCTGAGTCTTCCTACTGTTGGTTCTGTACAGTATGATGCCAATGACAGCGTGTATCCTTAGAATAGTCATCTCAGGTACACAGCTGCTGTTCAGATTTTCTATTTATGAGGAGCAGCAAATAAGAGCAAAGTTGGCTATAAGTGAGAGTAAGAAAAAGGCTCAAGCAGCTTGTTTTAGGCAATGGATAAATTGTGTGCACCAACATCCCATGTAGAAAAAGATTATTTTGAACCATCAAACTACTCTAACAGAGTAAAAATATGGAGTTTGAAATGGGCATAACAAGTTTCCTTAAAGGTCTTATTAGCTTTGGGCACATTCATCAGAAATGGTGACATGTAGATGGCAGCTATGTCACTGTTTTCATGGTAACAGAAGAGCACCACAGGGGGCCTATCCTGTCCGTTTCTCTTCACTTCAGCTTTTCAGTTTAACTCAAGCCACCTGTAAAAGTTCTGACCACTCTGCAGTGGTAGAGTGCTGTTACAGATCATCTAGAGTTGAGGTAATGGTGGATATTTTTTTGCACTGATGAGGCAGATTGCATAATCTCCTAAGTACACTAAGACCTGGAAGATAGTCAAAAATCTTATGATGCCTGTAAGTGCAGTCAAGCCCATTAACATCCCTACATTTGGAATTTTAGAGTATTTAGGGTGTCAATTTAATAGAATAGAGGACCAACACTGCAACTCTGTACAAGAACAAGATGATTATTCTCTTTTTCTTTTTGCTGAGTTTTGTGCACAAAAATATTCTCGAGATTTTCAAGCAGTCTTCGTTCAGACTGTGTGCTGTGTACGTACTGTGGAGTGGTTTTCTAGGAGAGTACATGCAGAACAACAGAATCGAAAAAAACATTCTCAAGGCCGGAACATTAATTGAGAAAAAAAAAGAAAACTTGACTCCAAGTCAGTGTAAAGCAGGAGGTCATTGAACAAAATGCTCTCCATCATGGACTATCCATCCTAACTCTCTGCAGTATACACTACAAAGACAGAAGAAGTCATTTTCCAACACACTCATTTAGGACCTCTGTCACAGAAAATCATCAGCTTTGACAATTTTCCTGGTATTGCAGTAATATTACTGTTCTGACTGTTACTGACTATTTTGATAAAATCATCATGGTTTCAATAATAATAATAATAATAATAATAATGATACCCTTAAATCTAGCTAGAAGCCCTGTATACGGCAAATTTCAACAAGAGAATTTAAACTACATGCATATCTGTATTCAGCGTGCTTGGGACTCTAAAAATAATTTAGGGTGTCATTTGTCTTCAAGGTTATGGAACTCTCTCTTCGTTACAAGAAACCAATGTTTCCATGTTCTGTGGACATTTTTCTGCTTTGACCTCTGCCTTCTTAAGACTTTGATGTATTTTTCTACAGTGATATCATAATACTAGCTCTTATTTGCTCTCAAGGGACAAAACTCATTGTAATTCATTAGGCTACATCCAGTCTTTGTTCCCATTATTTCTAAGTGCTTGATAAAAAAAAAAACATTTGCAGTAGCAGTATGCTGCGTGGTCTGACAAAGCTACAAACCATATTGGAGAGTAACTTAAATTAAGTTTTTCAGACTCAACACTCAAAGGCCCTTTTGGGTTATATATTAAATATGATTATTCTTTCTCAAATGAGGAAAGAAAAAAAATGTAGGACATTTCCCTGAAGCTAAACTTCCATTTTGTGTTCCATTTTGTGCTTTACCTTAACATAGCTCAGGGCCAAAGTAAAAGTTTTCTAAATGATAAAAGTAAAACTGTCCTCCAGCCATGGTGTGTACAGTTTTCCACAGGAAATAATAATTAATAAGTGACTCATGTAATTTAGATCAAGAAAAGTGTTTTATATTAAGACTGGGTGAGAAAAGTTTTCAGGGTTTGTAAATTAAATTCATCTGAGGTATAGAAGAAAGGAACAAAAAGTAGGACTTCACATACCCTTCAAAGATTTTTTTTTTCACTTCTATTTTACTATTCAAAGCCAGGCTAGCTAATGGATTACCTCATCCTCTAAAAAAGCTGTTCAATCTCTCTGTGATTGTATAATTCTCTTTCATCTTCAGAGAGAGGAGATGGAATGATTAAACAAAGAACTCGCTGATCTCCGTGGCTGGTGTTGACATGCGACTTCAGATGTGTTACACTCACATTAAAAAATAATGTGGGCTTTGCACTTGGACCAATTCTTCTTTACTATGTATGCTACGTGTATGATCATGGAAAATGTATAGTGACGACAGCTGATGTTTTTTTTCTCCCTCTGACTATATTGAGGAAATGTAACATTAATCAAGCAATATATGTGAAACTCAACAGGTCTCTCAGTTTTCAGCATCTAAATGCTGTTGTATGCACTTTTTCTGTTCATGCTAGTTAATATATGGGGTAAGAGAAAGCCTGTAGTTTGGACTTCATAGTATTAATACAACATGCAGCATATGAAAATAAGTCATTGTACTGCTGATCACATATTGCATTAATATAATACAATTGGCCACAGTCATATGCAGATTTTCTGCGATGCTGTAAACTACAGAAATTGGGAGGGGGAGCCACAATACACACTTTTCTTCCCACCAAGCTAACTATCACAGCCAGCTTCCAGGCCAGCATTTTGATGCATTGTTTTGTTTAATCCCAAAGGGGAGAAGGTAAGGATTAATTTGTTGCATCTGTCAGACCCATGCTGGCACTGCTGATAGTGTCCGTGCCAGTTTTAGGGTTTTTTTGTTTTTTTGCCTCACCACTGCCCTCTCTTGTAGCCACCGAGCCCCTTTTGTTACACTGCCAAAACACCTCTTTCAACTGGATCAACACATTGCTATTGTGTCATTGTTGTACCCCTTTGGCTTTGTCCCCAGACTTTCTCCTCTGAATGTGAGGTCCAAGCCCAACCTCCATTTCCATGTCCCATTTGGATCCCTTTTGACCTCAGTGCTCCCACTGAACGCAATCCAGGTCTATGGTTCAAGAGGTCGGGCACATTGATTTGACATGGGAATAAGAGTGTGAGCTTGTGTTTATGTAAACAGCTCATGGTTCCCTAATGCACTGTGGCATACAGCTGTCACATATATGTGAGTCACAGGCTCAGGCTGTGTTGCCTTCGGAGTTATTACAGAAACATTTACATTACTTTATGTGTACACGTTGCAGATTCTGTATTCACAAACTGAGTATCATACATAGCATCCTCTTTTTAAGTTCTTGGTTTTTATAATTGCTGGTATTTCACAAAATTTTGAAAATTACAGAACAGCAGTGAGGAAAACTGCGTAGAACCATAATTTAGCCTTGTCATTATATTAAGTATATAATTAGATACATATTTAACATTCAAACAGCACTTTAATTCAGCAGACCTAGGTGGATCTAATTATAAATGCTTAATACTGCAGGAAGGCTTAACCCAGTGGTCACCCCACCACCCACAAGAGGTTGATTAACTGGATAGAGCAGTATAGAAAATCTTTCCTATGATCTTTGTTTCATGTCTTTCTTGATAATTGCGGTATTCTGCTAAAACAAGATAAAGACAATTGTTAAAGGAAAATAGGGAAACCAGGTAAGACTGGTTGAAGTCAGGCTGTACACCCGCTACCTGTTAGTTATGATAAAACATCCTTCTGCTTGGTCACCAGCCTACAATTATTTGTGTGATTATGTTTTGTCTTTTAAGTAAATGTCAAGGAATATAAGAATGCCAAAAGCCATGCTAATCGGTGTTAAAGATAGCTTTGTGTAGCTGCATGTCTAAGCATGTCTTAAAAGAAACCGACAGACAAAAAATGTAAATTGCACTCCAGCATTAGTTGTAAGCTTACCTTTTCTGTTGATTGTGATGTGCCAAAGAAGATTGGGATGAATGCTAGCCAAATAATGCAGGTGGTGTACATAGTAAAACCAATCGGTTTGGCCTCATTGAAGGTCTCCGGCACCCCTCTGGTTTTAATAGCATAGACTGTGCAGGTGACCATGAGCAGCATACTATAGCCAAGCAGGCAGATGAGGGACAGGTCAGAGATGTCGCACTTGAGCACACCACGAGCCAGCGCTGGGTTAGAGGTTCTCTGGTCCTCATAATCAATAATAGCTTTGGAGGGATCCACAACAAACCAGATGCACACCCCGACCAGCTGCACCGAGGCCAGGGTGAACGTGATGACTAGCTGTGAGGCTGGAGAAATGAACTTTGGCGCACTCACAGACATACTACCCTGCTCGAAGATGCGGTAAATACGATTGGTTTTGGTGAGCAGAGCAGCATAACTAATGCTCATCCCCAGACCCAAGAAGATCCGACGAAGGGAGCAGATTACGACATCAGGGGCAGAGATCATCAGGAACGTTGTGGCATAGCAGAGAAAAATGCCAGTTAGCAGGACATAGCTTAGCTCCCGGCCTGATGCTTTCACAATTGGAGTGTCATTGTAGCGAACGAATGTGACCACCACAAACAGAGTGGCCATGATGCCAATGACTGCAACAAACACAGGGATGACTGCCCACGGAGAGCTCCACTCCAGCTTAACAATGGGGATTGGAACGCAGCCTGTGTGATTCTCATTGGGCCTCAAATCAAAGTGACACATCTTACACGTGTAGGTGTCTGCCTGGTATTGATAGCCATCGCAGCGTTCGCAGTGCCAACAGCAAGGGATGCCCTTCACAATCTTCTTGCGCTCACCAGGCCGACAGGGCTGGCTGCAGATTGAGGAAGGGATCTGACGGACACCACCAGGCCACTGCATTGAACGAACCTATGAGGGAGGCAGAGGAATGTGGAAAGGGACAGATGGACGAGATGGAGAGAGAGAGAAGAAACATCTGAGGAAAGATTTTTAGTGTACAAAGCTCACTGAATTGCATACAACTGAGATAGGTAGAAAAAAGGGTGCTTTATTGATCCAGAATGGTCCTCAGAACCCCTGGAGGCCAAGGAGAATCCGTGTGTTTGGTTCTCTCTATTTAGTTGGGTGAGAAGTTGAAAAAAGGCAGTCTATTCAAGCATTCCTCTTACATTCAGCGAAATTTTTCAGTAGTAGGTCAAATTTTCCGAAGGGCAAGATGTGAGAGGAAAAGAGAAATGCAATGTTTGCGCTGCAGTGAACTAATGGCACAATTTCTGTATCTTTTTTGGGTTTGGTAATTATTTGTGTTAAAAAAAATTAATCAATCAAAGATGAAAGAGATGTCTCATTTCAAGATATTATTCTCTTTTGTGGATTTTCCGGTTTCCTAAGCATACTTTGGAGGATAAATTAAATTCATCATTTGAAACAAGGTCTGCTCCCTTTAATGTTACCGGTTTTATTCAATTGTGGCAGTTCATTCAAAGCCAGTAAATTTGTCTTTAAATGTGTATTTAATTGAGAACTCAAATAACACTAATTAAATACTGCTGGCTTTCAAAATGAGACCTGGCACATTTTACAGCAAGTACCCACAAATACCTTACCTTTCTTTTTTTTTCTTTCAGCCCATGTTGTTGAAAGAGGTGAAGAAGACAAAGCTCCCCTCAGCCTGCCTCATGTGTTCAATTGGACTCATTTGCCTGCCCAAGGACCCCTCTTCATTTTGTGAAAACATAATTTGTTTGAGTCCTTTATGTAATTTACTGATATAATACTGTTACTTCATCACACCGCCTGCCCACAGTATTGTTTTTGGAAGTCAGTGATGCCGTCTGCCGTCTGATATTAAATATGTCTGTCCGTAAGCTCCCTTGGCTTTCTTTTCATCACAGTCCATTCTGTTAATCATTTAAAGTGCCCCCTGGATATTTACACCTTTGAAGATAGAACTAAGCACTGTGAAATGGTTTAGAGGGGTTAGAGATCTAACATGCAGCTGCAGAGCTGAAATAACCTTTCGGAGGATTTTCATTGCAAACACTGACACAAACATAAGTTGTAGAGGACACAGAATAGAAAATGCCAGTGCTCACATTCAGATGGAGTTGATCCGCCCAGTGACCAATAATTTTGTATTCAGCTGTTCGGTTTCTGATCTGGTACTGGTAGATCTCATAGCGTCCAGGGGCATCTCCGTTTTCATTGAAGAGCACTGGGTTGCCAGCTATGCCTAAGTGAGAGAACAATAATCAACATCATCATCATTATCTGTTCCAGTCATTTTTTGTGTTCTGTGGGTGCTTTTTACAATGTGGAAAATAAGGGCGTGGAGGAGGTGGAGATCCATCAAAGACCAACAAAGTTCTAAATGAACCATCCAGTCTTGGATTACTGACCACATTTCTACTGAGTTCAGTAACTGAAAGCAATGGTAACTGCTATTTATTTAGCTTTTGGCTATTTAACAGTTTCTTCCACTACATTTCTACTTGGCTGTAGGTGGGATTAAGTGTAAATACACAACGTTCCTGCACATGTAGCTACCAATGGAAGAAAATTGAATCAGAGAAGGGAAATTAATAGAAATGTTATTTTTCCATGTAATCCATTGTAGTTTGCACTGGCTAAAAGTGGTAGGACAGATATGTAAACATGCAAACTTTTTAAACACAACAAAACAGAATCTGAAAGAACCAAGTAAAGTGAAGACAGCAGTGTGTGTTTATCAGAGTTCTCATCTTAAACGTAATCAAATGTTCCTGTTTCCTAACCTAATTAATCTTGGTAACTAAACCCATATAACCCATAATAAATACGTAAGAATCTAATAATAATAATAATAATAATAATGTATACTTTATTGATCCCCGTGGGGAAATTCCTCTCTGCATTTAACCCATTCACTCAGTGAAGCAGTGGGCAGCCATTGGGCGCCCGGGGAGCAGTGTGTAGGGACGGTACCTTGCTCAGGGGTACCTCAGGTTAGCCGTTCAGTGGATTCGAACCCCCGACCTTCCGATCACGGGGCCACCACTCTACCTACTGAGCTATCCCTGCCCCTGACAATTAATTTGTCTGGGGCAAATTAATTGTTAATTAAATTAATCTGACAATTAATTTGAATTTTCAGATTCTCTTTTATCACTTTGTTTCATTGTTGTTGTTTTTTTTGTGAAAACTCCATTACCAGTGCATCTCAGTGCACACAGGAAACCTTGAGAGCCCACCTTCTTCTTACAGCAAGCTGGCTGTAAACAGTTGGACTTGAGCAGGAAGTTCAGAGACAGAGTACCGTATTTTTCGGACCATAAGGCGCACTGGATTATAAGGCACATTAAGAGAAGCAAAACAGTCAGATGAGTCAAACTTTACTCAACTCATTCTTCTTGCTTCCTCCACTTCCGTACCATTGATTCATT
>VUQG01002323.1:14693-27553 GCA_015106755.1 Etia nguti
AAAAAAAAATAATTATTGTTTTTTTTTTTTTTTTTTTTTTTTAAAAAAAAATATTTTATTTTTTTATGTTTAAAATATAAAAATAAAAAAAAAATTATTTTTTTTTTTTTTTTTTTTTTTTTTTTAATGCATTAGTCCTTTTAGTTCTGACATAATCTAGAATGTACCCAGAAGAAAACTCAGTCAGGAGCCTCTAATTTTTGTTGCAAGTGTCAGTGAGTGAGTTTTAATGAAATACTCTGTGTGTTGTTGTAGCTGATAGTGTTGTCTTTTGAGGCAAGTATAATTTTCTGGTCTCTGAAGGAAAAGGCCTCATGTGGACTCAGTTTACAAGTAAACTCACATTCAAAATGTTAAATACATCAGACAACACATGAATTACAGTAAAATGGAAGTGAAACAGGTGATGGAAGGAATGTAGTTGCTGGATGAGTTGTTATTAATAGAAAATCCACGTAAAGATTAAACAATCAAACAGCAGCTACGTATTTTATCATGTTTGTCTGCATCTGTGCTTTCTTGTTTGGAAGAAGAGAAGTTATAGGTATAAGAAAATACAAGCGCACATTTTAAAAAGTGTATTTACTTTGGCTATATGTGGTTTTAAATGATCCACCCCCCACCTCCAGCCACACACACACACACGCACACACACACACACACACACTGCTGAATCTTTTGTCTTATCCTTACCTCAAACACTTTTATTTAACTTCTAATTTCATAAAAATTAAATCTTTGAATTTTTCAAAGCTGTAAGCTATAAGGGATCACCACTTTCACAAAATGGTTTGACCTCTGCATTACTGTAAAACTCTCTGATTAGTGTTTTACCTCAAACACACATGCTGCTTCTATAAGTTGCATCAGACCTAAATTGCTTTTTCCACAAATTCCAAAATAATGTTATTTGGTAGTTAGAAAAGGGTTTTTATAAGAGCTTAACATGATTTTATTTTTATTTATTTATTTTTTATATGATAATCAATAGAAAAAATTAACTAAAATAATTATTGCAATGCTCCTTGTTACAAAAATAAATAAATACTGACTCAAATAATATGACAGTGTGATTTAATTAAAATTAAATGGTTAATTGTTTATGATTAAAAGCAAATGATAATATTTTGGGTTTTTTAACATGTTTCTTTGTGCATACCTGTGTTCATGAATGAATGATAAAAACATTTTGGAAAAAAAAAATAAACAAAATAGTACTTGAGCAGATTTATTAATAAATGCACACGCGCGCGTGTGTGTGTGTGTGTGTGTGTGTGTGTGTGTGCGTGTGTGTGTGCGTGTGCGTGTGTGCAGTGAAAGAGATGATGACGAGAGATAAATTAGGAGAGAAAGTGTGAGAGTGAGTCAGTAACTGTACAAATGCATCAATATACGAGTGAGAATTTACTTGCGAAATTGTGTATTCCTGACATATGCAAACGCTTGTGAGAGAGTGTGTGTGTGTGTGTGTGTGTGTGTGTGTGTGTTTACCGTCATCCATTAACTGTGAAGACAAAGTGAGGAACAGTTTGTTATCACGTCTGATTCAACTTGTTCGTGAACAGCTCCTGTTTTGGAAAATAGAAAAAAAGAGAAAAGAAATATTTATTTAAATAAAGTTGAGGTACGAGACTAAGCTATAGTTTGACTTCATAGTTTGAACTGACTAAATTAAAAAGTAAAATGAAGCAACTCTATTAAAAGTTGTTTTGTCTCATCCACAGTTCAATCCTCAAAGTAACAGCTGCAAAACAGGAAAACTATTAATAGCTCGTGTGCGTACATGTGCATGTGTGCATGTGCATGTGAATGAAAGTGCATGTATGCATGTGCATGCATGTCTGTTTATTAATGTGATCCTGCCCATTGATGGGACAGCATCAGTGAAATATTTCAAGGAATGATTTAACCCGCTGACGTAAGTGTTTGCATGGGTTAGAGGAAGAAAGGCTGGGAAGTGATATTTTGTCTATTTATATTTGTGCGTTTGCGTGCGTCTGTGTGAGAATTAAATGGATTGTATGCTGTGATGCTTTATTCATCTCTGTCTATGAAGCCACAGAGACAGCGACCCCTCAGAGTGCTGTTGACGTCCGGACATGCACTGGTGTGTGTGTGTTTTTGTCTGAGTGCGAGTGTTCCTCCCTCCTTCCAACTTTCCTGAATCCCTTTTCATGACCACCTATTTGGACGAGCACTTTTCTTTTGACTCATTTGACAAAAAAAGCAGATCTGTGTTGGTTAGGTGAGGCTAGACAACAGATAAAAGCCTCAGATTTAAAGTCAAATACATTGTCAGTAAAAGTGTCGCTCAGTGCTCCCATAACCAGACAGAAGGGTGGAACAAGGTGGTGGAAAGGCGGCTACAGGACACGCAGGCAAGGTGATCCAAACTGATTTGCCTTTTTGTCCTTCACTATCACATGGATAAATGTCTACACAGAGCCACACGTCTTTTTAAAAAAATGCCAACTTTATACCAAACCTTAGATTTAATAGACATTACTGTCAAACTAATAGTTTTATCATGGTTCTCAAAGGTAACAAAGACTCAAATTGCCCTTCCGTTATCAAAATAATCAGCAGTAAAAAAAACAACAAAAGTTTTTTCCACATTTTTCAGATGAGCCTAATCCAAAAAAAGGAGTTGTTTTTATTTTCCAGAAAAAGGTGATTGTTTTTCTTTTGCTTGTTAGCGTAAGTAAGCAAATGCTGACCAAGAGACTGTGTCACAATGATCAAGGATTTGAGCAAGAGAGCTGCTTCATATGAGTAACAGATTATTTATGTACTCTAACTGGGACATATGCTAACATAGACTAATCAAACACATATCTTGGGTATCTCTTATGCTTACTGAAACAAGTACCCGGGATAACTTTACATGATCATGTGAGGTGTTTGCATGCGCAGGTATTGTACATGTGTGAGAAGGGGCTTGAAGGTTACTGCCTACACAAAAGACAAAATATTCCACCCAAGGTCCTGATTCTGCTCATCTGGACACAGCAATTTCAGTGGCAGAACCATTTCGTCACTCATCCAAGAGACTTCTTCAGTCTCAGCTGAGTGCAGGTTTATCCAGCCATATAAAAAGTATATTGGCATAGTGACCAAAACTACAACCATTGCCTAATAATGGGCTGTGAGCTCTGTTTCATGATCGTTAATATGCAAAATGTAATGAAGGGGGGTAATTAGGAAATGGGTGTGCAGCATTGTAAGACGGTAAAAGATGTACCATTTACGTGAAAAGAGAACAACCATTTCTGAACCGAGTTCAGTTTAAGGGTACGTCTTTCACCATCTTACAATGCTGGAACTGCAGGCATTCCCCAACTCTCTATGAATGGCACTCATGGCCATTGATCAGTGGTCATGATGTTTTGGATATCATGACAGTTTCAATTTCACTGAGCGGCCCATTGTTAGTCAGTCTGCTAGTTTCAGTCATTATGCAAATATACTGTTTGTGAGGTTGGGAAAACCTGAGACTGAAGAGGTCACTTGGATGAGTGAGGAAACGTTTCTGCAACCAAAAATGCTGTGTCTGGGTGAACAGAATCAACTTCCTGGGATTACACATAATCCTTAAACTAGTCTGATCAGGGAATACTGTGGATTAAAAATTTGTGCAACACTCTCAACAGAAAATCAAAACACAGGAAATAGTCCCACTATTAGTCCCTTAATGGTTCCACCTGTGAGTCAGATGACAGGAGATTTACACACCTCAGCTGAAGATGACAGTATCGAGACCCAGACATAGTCCGGGAAAATAACCTGAGAACTCTCCCAATGTCATATAACTCTATGAAACAATACTTGAATATGTGAATCAGCATGAAGCGCTTCTACAGTAATTAGAAATCGTGTTAAAGAGATAAAAACATGACAGCATGTTTGGACTTCATTTGCTAATTTCAACTCATATTAAACCATACAACAAATGAAATTCTACTACTCCAGATTCACTACATAATGAAAAAGCTAATGACAAGGGGAGGAAAAGTCTCAGTAGAGGTGCAAAATAATGCCAATGTTATATTTGTAAGTGTAAAAGAAGTAAAACTTTGTCTTTCAAGGCTCAAGTGGCATAACCATGTAAAAAGTGTGGATGACATCAGTAGGGAAGCTGAAACAGCTGGATGGTTGCCATAGCATCAAAAGTACTGCATACGATTGACAAATTTAGAAAACCAAACATTTTCTGGATTTACTGCTAATGCTTTGATGGGACAGTAAAATATAGACAGCTCAAATCAAAATTTCAACCGCAGAACTCAAAACAATAACACAACTAATTACCTCAATTTTTGTAAGTTAACAAAGGTAAAAGAAGGCAAATGTTTTTATTAAATGTTATGTGACAGATCCATTTTAGTAATCGTAAAACTATTTTAGCATTCTAACATGAAGGGAATAAAAATGTTTAAAGAAAAAAACAAAAAAAACTTGAGCACCAAAGCCACAAACATACCAGAGCAAAGGGCAAAACTATAATACTGGAACATGTATAATGGTTGACATTTACAGTTTACAGTCCCAGAATTTCATCATCAAGTTCACTTAGGACAAAATAGCAACCTGTGGCACAGAAAGGTGAGGCCAACATAGAAGTGCCAAAATCTGCAGTTGCTTGAGTTTTCACTTGAAGCTGGCTTCCAGTTCAAGTCAGTCCTCACAGACTCCCATGAAAAAAAAAGTCTGTTTATAGCCTAGTACAGATGACTTTAGTCTCTGTGAGGTTTCCTCTTTTATAACAACTACATAGCAGGTGACTTATTTTTCTTGCAATTCTATTTGGTTTTATTTAAGACTCAAGTTTATGGGTGTGCCTCCTTTAATTGGTAAGTGTCCTGACACACAGCTGTAGGTCCATGGGTCATTGAACTGGACCTCTCCGATGTTTGTGCCGATGGCACCTTTTAGAGGATTTTTAATGGAAAAATTCTTAAAAAATAAAATGGCTTGCTGAGTAGTAAAGCCTGTACAAGAAGTTTATGCTTCAGTTTTATTGAATGAAACTCTTGCATTTTGCTACATTGTTACTTAGCACTAATTAGCAAACTTGTGTGCCGTTACATTAAACTCATATGTTCAATGAATGCATTTCTATTCAACCTTGCTGATCTCACTCCAGCCAGTCTTTCAGAAGGGTAAGTTCTAGCTACAATAAAAAAAACACTGATGTTCAGTCTTAAAACTGTAGGATCCACAAACCAATGGGTGATGGCACAGTACTATGTCCATCTTTTATATACAGTTTCTAAAAGATACAACAATGTTAATAGGCAAGTGCAGACTACAGGAGATGCACACAGTGTAATTATATCCTTAAGTGATGTTAGTGAATATGTAAAATAGTTTACAGTAATAAAACAGAACCAGTGTCATCAGCTCACAAAGAGATAAAATATCACAGAATATCTGAATATTTATAGAAATATAAAAATGTGTTATATTTATTATGAATAGCTCTTCTGGGTTTGGTTTTTTTTTTTACATTTTGCACATATTCTAACAGATCTACCAATAACCAAAAATCAGAGTAGCGTCAGCCATAAAAATAAAGAACAGTCATGGTTAAAAATAATAACTGCTGGCAGGGTGTGAGAAATGAACAGTCGTCTCTTGCGACACACTTTGAAGCCCATTATCTTTTTATGATATGTAAGAAGAAAGAGAAAATATTTTAACAACAAGATATTAATTGCCTGACAGACAAAAGTAATCACAAACATATGAATGTTTTTTATTGTGATTTTGTTATTGTTGAGGAGACTCAATATGAAAAACAGTTAACTAATATCTAATATCTGATAGTTGTAACTATTTATATTCTATAAATGGTTCAGCTTTGTATATGGTAATGGTAGTTCACATTGATCATTGAGGTTTCTAAGAAACTAAACTGCACAGTTTAGATGGAAGTTATAACATGACACGTTCACTTTAAAGGTGATAACTAAAGATATGAATTATATTTGGCACAGGAATGCAGGTATTTTGGTCTCCCAATTAAGGATGGTTTTTTATTATTTTTATTATTAGTCCTTTATTTATCCAGGTAAAAAAATCTCATTGAGATTAAAAATCTAATTTCCAAGAGAGACCTGGCAAAACAGCTAAGTAGAATTGTTAGGGCCAATCTCCAAACTTGTTTGCAAGACACTGCATATAATTTAATGCAGCTTTCATTCATGCATCTGTTCCTTATAGTTCATGGTGTATGACCATCTGTAATTAAAACAGTCACAGTGCTCAATAATCAGGCTATCAAAGGCCTGGCCAAGGTAGAATTTAGATTTCACCACTGTAATGCATACACTCACTAGCCACTTTGTTAGGTACATATGTTCACCTGTACATTAAGTTGATTATCTAATGAGCCAAATACATGGCATGAAAATGGGGAACAAAGGTGATTTAAGTGACTTTAAAAATGAAATGGCATGGTTGCTGGTGCCAGATGGACTCTCAATCTCAATATTTCAGACTGAAAAACAGAAAATGCCGTGTTGATGTCAGAGATTGGAGGAGAGTGGCCAGAGTGTTTCAAACTAACAGTAACTAAATTAATCACTCATGATGGCCAACGTATGCAGAGGAGCATCCCTGAGCATGCAACATTTCAAACCTCAAAGCAGATGGACTACAGTAGCAGAAGCAGAAAACCCCAACAAGTGCCTCTCCTGATCATGACAGTGAGTTCACTGTACTCAAATGACCTCCACAGTCATCAGATCTCAGTCTAATGGAGCACCTTTGTGATGTCGTGGAACAGGAGGGTCACATCATCTATGTGTAGCTGAAAAATCTGCAGCAACTGTGCGATGCCATCGTGTCAATATGAATCTACCTCTCTGAGAAATATTTCCAGCACCTTGTTAAGTCTATGTCATGAAGGATTAAGGAATTTTTGAAGGTGAAAAGGGTCCAACCCAGTACTAGCAAGGTTTACCTAATAACATGTTCTGTGACTTAACATTTTCAGTTTTGAAATTCTTTTTTAATTACTCCAATCTGAAACTTACATTTAAGAGTGTTCATCAAATACATAATGCTGCCAATTCAATGCGTATGTAAACTGCCATTAACACCTAAAATATACATGATGGAGAAAGTGTAGCGTTAAACACTTCATTTATACAAAGTGCATTTCCTGTAACTTGCTACCTGCCAGTTCAAAACAGCTTCTTAGAACTTTCTGTACAACAGTGAAGTCCTGGCTAAAAGCTAGCTATGTGAACTCTTTCTATAAATGTTTTCTAGTATTAAATTTCAAACCGTTACATGCGTTAATGCCTATCAAGGGACGGGTGTTGGAAATTAACATCATCTATACACATGGACGGTACACTGGCCGTAACCTCTGCAACTGTCAGTGTTAATCTGTATTTATACCTTGCAAATTGTATGATGGTTTGAGCTTCCTGACTCACAATGTCATATAATTGAAATAATAATTAGTATTTTAAAAATCTTTTAAAAAAATTGTAAAAGTCAGCTGTTGTGATTAACGTTATGGTATTTATTAAAAATTGAAATAAACATTGAGAAAAACAAAAGAAAATTAAAGAATAGTCTCAGCACCTCATCTCACATTTTTAATAGATTAATGTCTGTTTTTGAATAGTGGGAGACAATCAGAAAGGACAGAATATTTTCATTTGTTGGCAAAATTATTATTATTATATTAAAAAAAGGCAACATCAAGAACATCTTTATTCAGATTTTTTCTACTTCTGTACCGTTGGTTTCATACTATATATACATTTCATTCCTGTAAGAACACATTCTGGTCCACATAACCAGAGTTCTAAGGCTTGTTGTTGCCCCATGTCTATGGGAAAGCATAAGTTGGATAAAAATCAGCGATTAATTGCTACAAGCTGATATTGTAGGAGCTACAAAAATATCGTGGAGCTAGATTGCAAGATTTCCTTGGTGTCCCTTGGTGGGAGTATACTTTGAGTTTCCTTTATGTTGAGAACCATTCTGCATCATCAGCAGGTATCTCAGTTTCACTAGCATTTCCCCCTCTTCATGGGTGTTGTATTTGCCCTGGGAGCCTGGTTGCCTTGAAGGTGAAAATGGATGGCTACATAAGGAGGTAGCTGGTTCTTGTTGGCTATACCTTTCTAGAAGCCCACCCATTTGGTGATTTCTGTTAGAACCTTGTCATGTCCCCATCTGTCCCCTCTCCCAGTGCTTTTGCATATCCTACCAAGATGTGGCTCAGTGTGCACAGTACTGCGCCACATTGCAGGGATGATGAGCTTTCCTCCTTCCCCCAGATCTTTAAATTGCTTGGGGTTGGTAGGAGATCAGCCATGGTGCATAGTAAGAAGTTCCTTCCAGGACATTAGTCCAGCAAGTGCTTGGTCCCACTGCATCCAAAAGCCCGGAGATGCAAGCCTCATCGCCTTCACCCGGCAGTCATCTTCTGCTGCCTCTGCACCACAAGTTCTCTCCTGCCTTCAGTGGTGGCCTTGGTCAACCTCTTTGGGCCATACTTTCTGAGGCCCAACCGACTTTGACAGACCACACTGATGATCTCTTGGGGCTTACAGTATGCATCTGCCTCAAATACTGCTTCTTGTGGCTTCCACTTCCTGCTGCATCTGATGGATTTGTTGGCTTGTTGGACTTTCCCGTCTTTTGACAGGAGGAGTGTACCCACTGCTCTTGCCTTGGTGGCTTTGAATTCTTCCACCAGTGATGAAACTGGTAAGGGCTTTTAAGTGCTTTACAGGTTTACCAGGCTAAAGGGAGTGAGAATGCCCAACCATTTTCACAGAAATTTGATGCACAGCCTTTCCATTGCTTCCAATTGTGGCATGGGGAAGACATACAGTAGGATTGGCCATTATAGTCTGGGTATGATGTCATGCTGAAAGCACCAAACCTTGAACTGTCAAGCAGCTGGCTGTTGTTAATTGCCTTGAGCCAGGTACTTAACTGAGATTTGGCATCCCTGAGATTGCCGGTGTCCTTCAGGGAGCTATCATAATTCTTCCCAAGACATTGGATCCCTTGTTCTTGAGTTGTTAGAATCTCTGAAGGTTGCTGAAAGTGTTTCTTGTCGATTTCCCTTTAAGGATGCTTCTGGATTTCTCCGGTTTAAATTCCACCCATGCCCATGTTGCCATCTTCTCCAGTGCGCTCAGGATCCACTGGAATGATGAAGTCATCACAGTTAGATCGTCTAAGAACACTTGGCAGGCAGGATGTCTTGCGCTGTCCTCTTTTTTTAGGAACTCTATACCTCATCCACCTGCCTCTAGCAGTAGAGTCATTGCAAACAGGACAACGGAAATTGTACATCCTGCCATGATGCCCTTCTCAAGCCTATGTCACTTAAAGGTAAAGTTTCCCACAGCGAACCTCATCTTCAATCTATTCATGTGTAACATTACAAGCTGCACTATCTCTGGTGGTATTAGATAGTTCTCTAATGCCTGTTGAACCAGCTGGTGGGGAACATTCAGGTAATGTTTTCACTAGATCCATACATTAGAGAGCATGGTGTTGTTACTGTTTGCTTCCTTATTAATCTAGCTGATCACTGATGTATGCTCCAGACAACTATAAATACCCTAACTCCTGCTTTCTGGACACTAAGATCAATGTGTTCATTATTGAACAAATAAGATGTCAGTCTTTTGGCAACAGTGGACCAGAATATGTTCCCTTCGCAATCCAGTAGTGAATTCTCTTGAAACTCTTCATTCCCAACTGACATCTGCCCTTTAGGTACAAAGCAGCCCTCAGCAAGTGTCCAGAGGTTGGGCTCTTTCCTCTTTTTCCAGAGTGTTTGGGTAGTTGGGTAGGGTAGTTCTTGTAGATCTTATATGAGGTCCCTGATGGTCCAGGGGTGAATCCTGGTCTCACTTTGTCCATAGTAAATCCTGCCATGTTAAACTGGATGTGTGGCTTTAGCCTTGGTAACTGGTAAGGATATTCCCCTAGTGGAATGTTTCTGAAGAGGTCACCATGTGTTACCACCAACTCTCTCCATCCACAATTTCAGTTTCATCCCCTGCCTCCGTGCTTTGAGCAACATGAGTTGAGAGGGCCTCCTGGCTCTAGTCCTCCACCGACTGACAAACATAGCTCATATACTCAGAGATTGCTCTCTGGGTCATATCAGGTCCTTTGCGTTGCTGCAGTTGGTGAATTCTGACACCACGTGCATGCTTAAATATTCTGCCATAGCTATAGCAACTTCTTTTTACCTCATCCACCTCTTTTGCCTAGTTCAGTTTTGTAGTTCTTATGCCGCTTTCTGGGTTTTTGGCTATATGATCTGTCCATTCTGGCAGATTAACACCCCCCAATCCCCCTAGGGTTATTCTCTCTTTTTTTTGTACTTGTAGTTTACTCATGCAGAGTGCTAACTCTAACACTATTGCCTGCTGTCTTTCTGAGCTGTTGTCTGTTTTTTCACGGATGTCTGTGGGTCTTTCCCCACTGCCAGTGGGCCTTTCCCTGCTGTCACAAGAATACAAGTGAGATAAACATTGACGATGCATTGCTACAAGCTGACATCATTGTAGCTACGAAAATATGGTGGAGCTAGAGCGTAGCAAGATTTCCTTGATGTCCCTTGGTGGGAGGATTGTTGGAGCTTCCTGTATGTTGAGGACCCTTCTGCATCATCAGCAGGTATCTCAGGTTCATAGCATTTCACTCCTTAACCTGTACTCTTCAACAAGTAGTGCAGCAAAAGGCGATTAGCCTATTTCCCTAATGACTTTCTTTAAGTGCTTCAGTTCCAAGCCGAGCTTTTGCAGAAAGTAGTGCATAGATGTTGCATAGGACCTCAGCAGCCCATTTCGATGGGGAAAATTTTTGCATGCCACCCTTTGATGACAGTTTCACCTATCAAGTCCAGGTACTTTGCTTTGTTTTGCTGGTTTAAAATTACTAGCCTATCCTCCCATGGTATTGTAAGTTGAGCTAATAAGATACACCTACGAAAAAAAAGAAAAAAAACATTAAATAGAAATATACATATGCAAGAAATTTGTGAGATTCAAATACAATCTCTCTCATAGTAAACACTTACTAAACTAATACTCATTTAAAATATTTAGACTTTAATCACCTCTTTAGTCACCTTTGTGGGGGTTTTGTTTTTATTTGAAATTTAGCAAGAACAATAAAAACAAAATGCAGATTTTGGCAAGGTTTTTGATTGTGTATATACACAGGATAAGATCGTATTACAATCCAGTCTTGTTCAAAATATGAATCCTTTGTAGTGAATACATACAGAGCAAACTGGAGTTTAGGTCAGCCGTTAACCAGCTCTTCAAGCCAATATTTTGGTCAGTTAAATGTTTTGCTGTTTTTCTATGATATCATCAAACCATGATGCTAAGACAATTTCAACTTTCCATGGATTTAGTAGCAAAAAAAAGAGAGTGTATTTAAAATGGGTCTGACTTTTCTTAAAGCTTTTTAAGAAAATATAGCATCATCAATGCACATATAAACTGACATATAACTGACATATAACGGACATATAAAATTAGTTTATGTCACTCAGTGCAAAACTAAAATGCATTCAGTTTATAATTATGCATGCTAAAGAAAAACATCAAAATTGTGCTAAAGGTGTTCATTCAGTGTCTGTTTAATTGACACAATTCAGTCTACTATTTTGAAGACCATAGTTTATTTCTAGTTGCTGAATTGTAGAGTACAAAACAGAAGACCTTTGGCATAAACACTTCAATATAGAAAACAAGTGAACTTCCAAGAATTAAAATGATGGATCTTTCTTATGAAAGTACTGTCAAGGTTTAAAAGTTGCTGAACAAAGGAAATAAAGCAAGTGTAAAAGTCCAATGAGATGGACATCTGAGGTTTTTTCACAAGGAAGGGAAATGAACCCTAAAAATATCATTTTAAAAACAGTAACATATCTTTAAACACTGGCCTGACTTCATGATAACATATTCGCAAACAGGAATGGCGTGCTCACAATGTGTAATATCTCCATCTTTGAAGTAAACCTGTGTAATTCAAATACTGAGAATTTTCCTAACGCTGTGCCACCTGTTACCACAGTTCAGTTAAGCACTGTCTTAATTACTGTAAGATCTAGCTGCATCTAATTTCCTAAAAACACACCAAAAGAGGAGTGAAACTAAAACGTGGCACAACATGTAAACCATACAGCTAGTCGCCAGTTTTTTAAACATGCCTCTGATGTTAAGATGCCTGTAATATTTTTTTTACTGTTATAGAAGTGTTTCAGGACAAAGGTCATGTACATCAAACAAACGTACAACAAGTTTCTAATCACATATAAATGGAAAGGCAAAACTATTGTGTTTCACTAGATTACTACGTTTAAACTTGGCACTCAACAAGGCCCCACTGCTAACTGAACAATGAGCTCTGTAAAATGGGTTATGGCATTGGATTGCATTAGGTTGTACAGTTGTACCTAGTAAAAATGAGCACTGATTTTAATGTTTTCCACAAAAAAAAGTGTGATTTGTCAATGTAGTCCACTCCCTGGTATCTCTCCTTTTTCTTGTGTCTGTTTGTTACTTTGTTTGAGACACGTGTCTGGTGATGATACAAAAATGTTTGATTTTGATTAACAGGATGACAGCGTTGTGTTGTGGAATCAAGATTCTTCACCTTACAAGTAAAAAAAAAGATTTGTATTTGTATTTTGATTTTGATTTTTTTTGAGGGAGAGTATGTATGTACCTTTATCTAAGAAGCCAAGGCTGGATGAGGAACAATTAGCTTCATGGGTTGAGGAGACGGAGGACACGGGTGTGAAGGAGATTAGAGAGACAAAGTAGCAGGCATTCAGGGTGGAGAAATGGAAG
>VUQG01002324.1:0-13428 GCA_015106755.1 Etia nguti
AATTTCCAAGGCAATACCCTACTTACGACATAAAGACCTTGAAAAGCTAATTCATGCTCTTGTTACTTCGAGATTGGACTACTGTAATTCTCTTTATTTAGGCCTCCAACTTTCCCTCAACCAACACCTACAACTAGTCCAGAATGCTGCAGCACATCTTTTAAGTGGCACCAGAAGACATGACCATATCACACCCATCCTCACCAACCTTCACTGGCTCCCCGTCAAATACCGTATCGTTTTTAAAATCCTTTTATACACTTTTAAAATTTTAAATAACCTGGCACCCAGCTACTTAATTGACCTCCTTGACCTATACATACCCAAGAGAGCACTTAGATACTCGAACCAGGGGCTCTTAGTGCAACCAATGTCTCGACAGAAGACTAGGGGGGATCGTGCTTTTGCCGCACCGAAACTTTGGAACAGCTTGCCGATTGATGTCCGTGCGTTGGAATCCATCCAATCCTTTAAATCACGTTTAAAAACCCACCTGTTTAAGCTAGCCTTCCAAACAAATTAGATCTTAACTTTTCCCCGGTTCATGCTTGTTGCCACGCCACCATCTGATAACTGTATTTTCTTTGCCGATAACTGTATTTTCTTTGCTTCTTTATTGTTGTAACCCCGCAAATGCGGCTCGTCTGTGAAGCACTTTGATGTACCTGGGTCTTTTAAATGTGCTATAGAAATAAAATTGAAAACTGAAACTACATCCATTATGGAGATGGCTTTAGTTTCCTAGTTCTCTGTCCTTTTGTAAACTGAAGAAACTGATCTTGATCGCCAATAAAGGATCAAAATGAAGCCCATAAATAGAACACTACTTACCCTGCTGCTGGAGCTGAGGCCTGTTTGGTCCCATTTGTGCGCCACGCTGTGGCCCCATACCGGGATACATCTGCCCTGCACTGGGGGCCAAGCTATGGGGTTGCTGGTGTTGGGGGTGTGGGGCAGACAGCGGGGTTTGTGGAGTCCTCTGTGGATGGGCCATAGCACTGGGTGGAGAATGCATTGCTGTGTATCCTGCAACCTCTGGGGGCCCAGCTAGTCCTGTGCTAGGAGGTCTGCCCTGTTGGGTGGGAGGAGGGGTCGGGGCTCCCAAAACCCGCATTGGGGACATGGATGAAGGAGAGGAGTAAGTTCCCTGAGCTGGGGGGGCAAGATGGGACTGGGCTTGGTTTTGGGGTTGGGGGATATTCTGCGGGTGGTTTAGGGGGTGCATAGGCTGGCTCTGCTGCCCTGCCTGCTGCTGCTGCTGCATCGGGGCAGAATGAGTCTGATGGGATTGGTGTGGTGGTCCAGGGGGGTATCGTTGTCCCTGCTGCCCGGCTGCCGGGCCTGTTCCCTGGTTAAACCTCTGGCCAAGCTGCCCTGATCCCATGGGCTGGCTGGCATTAGCGCTGACATTAGTATTAGGACCCTGGCCCATCCCAGATCCTATGGCACCATACTGGGGCTGATAGCCAGAGTACTGTGTACCCCCAAACCCTCCCATGCCCTGTTGGTGGTGGGGGTGTGGCGGCTGTCTGGATGGGGAGTGTGGATATCGGGATGTGTGTCCCATATTGGGATAGCCTTGGGATTGTGCCTGAGGCTGAGGGTGTCTCAACTGGTTACCCCCGATTCCAACATGTCCCAAGTAGTGAGATGGGTCCTGAGCAGGAGGGGGTGCCATGCTCTGTGGAGGGTAGTGTTGATTCATGCGGGCTGCATTAGATGTGGGTGGACCTTGAATCCCACCATAATTGCCTTGAGACATTTGGTAGCCTCCCATCTGGTTAGGAGTACCCCCTGGTTGTGCTGGAGCCTGCGGATAAGCTGGTCTGGTCTGCTGCTGCTGGCCCCAAACTCCCCCACCTCCTCCTCCTCCAGTATCACCCTGGTACCCATGGTGGGGGTTGCTAGCGTTAGCTGGGTTACTGTGGTAGTGGGAGGTCATGCCATTCATAGCCGTGTTCACATTTGGGGGACCCTGGCTGGGGCCATTCTGAGCCATCATTCGTCCTCCAGGGGTGCCTGCTTGATCATAGCCTGTATACGGGCCATGGTCGTACATTTGCCCCAATTTAGGCTGTGCTGGGGTAGGCCCACTGCCATGCATCATCCCCTGGTGGTATCCCCTGCTTCCCTGGTGTTCATGGTTCAGAGCGGAATTTGTCTGCTGGGCAAGAGGAGTAGACTGGCCTGGGACTGACTGCTGAGGAAAGCAGTCTCCTAAACCATCTAATCCATCTGAGAACAGCCCTGGGTCGTCCCCGAATAAGCTCAACATCCCTGGGTCCGCCATGGCTGGATGGAGGCCCCACAGATGGAGGGGACTGGATGGAGGGAGATTTGTTGTGCAGTGAGAAGCTAGCTAATCAGATAGCTGCTAATTTGAAGCTTTCCACCATGGTCCTCACGAAGGTTTCTGGTGAGACAGGAAGAGAAAAAGAAACAGTGGAATTAATGCAGGTATTCAGAGAAGGGCAAAGAGCTCTTGGATGCTTCACTATAAAAATAATTTACTTTAACAGTCCACCAATGAATTGTCCCATGCTGCCTTTGTTAATTCATACAGAACTAGTCTTCTATAGTTCTGTATGAATAAAGTGTTTACATAGTATATCCACAGCCATCTAACTCAATCTACTCATGTAGTGTGATACTACTGACAGGTATAAGACTCCATATGCCAGTAACAATATAATGTACCAGTTTTTCATATTAACTTTATATTCAGCAAGTTGCTTTATCATTTTTTGATGAATATGAGCAAATGACTTCATCCACAATTACTCAATTCTCCTCACTCTTATTTTCAATGATTAGTCACTGCTAAAAAGCTAGCCTGAGGGCAGACGGATGTTGTGAGAGTCCCCAGCATCCTTCAGAAGCTCACCTAGAGAGTTTCTTATCTGGTTTGCTCCAACTACAATATATTAGGCTGCAGCTGGTCAAGGTAGTCCTTGTTCTGCTCTGCTCCAGGGCAGCTCTAAGCAGAACCTACATCAGGCGGAGTACAGCTGTCAGCTGCAGTCCAACACAGCAGACGTGGAGACTCACTGGAAAAGCAGCTGACTTACAGGCCAGTTACACTACAATAGCTTTTGCTGATGGACATGCAACAACATAATCATATCATGAACCTTGTGAGTACTGATGGTGCTGATCGCCTGTACAAAGAGACAACACAGTTTAGTTTAAGCTAAAGTTAGTAGCTAAGATGTATTGATCAGCAGCAGGTAATCAGTTAAGCATGAAAACTCTTTTCTCCTCCGTGGTTGGTATTGTATAAAGTTAGACATTTTTATGTAGGGACATTTTCTACAAAGGTAGCTTTTTGAATTCAGGAGTAAAACCCAAGAACACAATTCATTTTCATTCTTTTTCCATTCTTAGAAAGCCCACTGAAAGAAACACTGAATGAGAGTTAGTTATCCAAGTTTGTTTAACAGAAAATGCTTTTCTTTTCCATGCAGAACTGAACTGCTGTCTTTAACAACTATGCTATGATGGCCTCATCAGTAAAGATTTTAGTTTATCCGCTGAGGTAAAACACAAAGATTTTAAAAATAATTTTTTAAAAAGGCAACCACTGAATCAAACTTTTCTATATTACACCACCCCCAACAGACCCTCCCCCACCTCAATTTTTACTAAACAAAGAACTTCTTTCTTTTCCAACATACACTTGGAGTCATTGAGAGAGAGATTGTGTGTGTGTGTGTGTGTGTGTGTGCGTACGTGCGTGTGTTAGAACAAAGGACCCAGCAGATGCAGCTCTGTTTGAACAGCAGCAGCTGCCATCCAGCCAGCCAGAAAACAGCAAGCCAACAGGCCACAGAGCCTGCCCATACACCAGTCAGTCAGTGGTTAGCTTTTCAGTCAGCAACTCATTCAGCTGGCTAACTAACCAGTCAGTCCTGGCAGATGTTTGAAGGTACGGGAATTAGCCACCTGCTACCTGCGTGCTTCAGTTTCCCTCTGTATAAAAAGCCAAATTAAAATGCGTATGGGAAACTTATTGCTAAGAACTCAGCATTATTTGTGTGATAAAATTAGGCATCCGAGAAGCTTAGCGGCCAATGTAACAAGCCAGTGAGTGTGAGTGAGAGGATGGAAGTAGGTGGATCTGAGCATGTTTGAATGTGTGTGTGTGTGTGTAGTGGAGATGGAGAGGAGTGGGGGAGGTTTGCTTGTTGCTTCCATGTGCTGCAAAAACCAACAGCCAAGCCAACTTATACCGCTACAGAGTTCCCCACCCCCCCAAACTCCTTCGCCCCATTTCTATCCTCCTCCACTCCTCCCTCCCACATACTGGTTCATTATAGAGCCCGGTAGGTATCGGGGATAAAATGTGTCATTATTTCCAATCACGCAAAGTAGCACACAAGCATTAGCAAGTTTTCTTAATAAATATTCGGCACTGTAAAACTCCATCGTGCCCACACAAATAATCAAATTAGGCAACTGATATTCCAAATCGTCAGATTTAGTGAAGCACCTCTCACTGCGGGCTAACTAGGTCTGAGTATATAGCCTGCGGAGGTCTATCACAGCATGGGGTACATCCTGGACTGGCTCACGTGCCTATCACAGAGCCGGGCCTACATTTGGTGCAGTCTGCATGGCAGAGAAGCAGCACTTCTGCTACTGTTTTGTCAAAAATATGACCACACTTCACATAAAGCCTGCTGCTTCCTGTCACCAGGCAGATGTTTTCTCTTCAGCTTTACTCAAGAGGATAAAACTGTTAGAACTGATTGGTCCAACATCCTTTCACTGCTTCCACCATCTGCTATTGCCAGAAACTCTGAATGCTGTAAAAACTACCACGTTCTCCTCAGTTAAAACACAGAAGTCAAAGTGATACTTTTAAACTAATCCAAGAGTTTTTTGTTTGAAAAGTTTCAAGAATCTAAAAGTTAATGTTTGAGACTAACAAGCACAAGTTATTTGTAGCCAGATGTGATTCCTCAAAGTCTCTTTGCATACTCTTTAATGTCTACTTTTTGGGTGACAATACCCTTATAAACTAAAGCCATTCACTAAGTAACAAGACATTAGCATGACACAGCACTACAGTGAAAAAGCTCTCCTTAAGGCCGTTGGGCCTTTCTGTTGCAAATCTCCAAGATGCCAGCTGGGAGCATCCACTCTTGTTGTGTAAATAGCATCAACGAGTCCTTTCCTCCATACCTATGAGCCATAAACAAGCTGCCCGTACGAACACAGAGCTTATTACGACATGGCCAGCAAAACGCAAAGGTATCCAAGACTTCTAGATTACAGTGGACTGACAAGTGCTAAGATGAAAATTTTTAAGACCTCGATATATATTTTTGGCATTTTCCATCAAAGCAACAAATTTATGAAACTATTTCAGGGCTAGTGGTAGTTTAATTTCATCAATAGTTTAAGTTTATATTTAGAACATTTTCACTGCTTTACCTGGAGCCATTTCTGACAAAGTGCCGGTCGCCAGTGACAAAAATACCATTTCTGTCCTGTAAAGCAGGAGAGCTGTTAGTCTTGATTAGTTGGTTTTTGGTATTAAGTGACTGGATTGCAGGGAGGAGAGCTGCTAACACCTGAATGGGTTTACAGACAGTAACATGTTTGTTTACCATCTGATTGTCCTTCTCCTCTGAAATTATACCTATATTTTTATCAAAATAAAATAAGTAGTTAATGGATATATCTCCCAGCACTTGCACATATAAACTCATCTGTCTCAAGCACAGTTGACTCTTCATGCAGTGTTGATGTAATGTGTTCTTCCTTGTGTTCTGGAAAACTAGTTTAATCATTTATTAAAAATCACTAATTGGTAATTTAGACTTCTGAACATGAATTTAACTTACAAGGATAACAATTCATCCGAATAGGATGAAGGGGCAGGGATAGCTCAGTAGGTAGAGTGGCGGCCCCATGATCGGAAGGTCGGGGGTTCGATTCCCCTGAACAGCTACCCTGAGGTACCCCTGGGCAAGGTACCATCCCTACACACTGCTCCCCGGGCGCCCAATGGCTGCCCACTGCTTCACTGAGTGAATGGGTTAAATGCAGAGAGGAATTTCCCCACGGGGATCAATAAAGTATACTATTATTATTGAATTAATTAATTCACTCTTCTGCCAGTAACACAACTTATTCTGCCACACCTGGATGGAGTCTCCAAATATCTGCACGTTGTCCTAATGGCAAAGCTGTTACAGCATGTGACTAACACAGCAGAGTGTTAGTCAGAGAAAATAGGAATGAAAATAAATTTGACATGCATGTGTTGAGACAGGGCCTCTGGATTACAAATCAGAACTTGGAAACTTGATTCTAAATACACCCAGCAAACAACACCAGCTAGGGTACACAGGTTATCAGTATCATATACTGGACAGCACCAATGATAAATGGAGAATTCACTGACCTTGGCCTATAAAGGAGACCTGATACTGTTTGTGTCAAGAACAGTTGACTGGTTTTTGACTATTCATCTTGCACAATTTGCTAACTTTGCACAAAACTCAGATACCCTCTCGCCCTTTTTTAAGATCCTTCTTTAAGATGTGTTTCCATAAAGAAGTAGAAACACCTATAAAAGCTTTTCACTTGGTCACTTGATCAGCTATATTTTTGCTAGCTCCAGTAGGGCATACTATAAACAGTAAAAATGGGCATGCCTGCTGGTGCACACTGAAGTTCAGCAGGTTCAAACTTCAAACTCAATAACCAGAGAGTGAACGTACATTTTTATGTCCACTTTTGTTCTTGAACCATAAGCTATGCATGATACACAGTTCAAAATTATCCTTATTCATTTCACATTTGGGAAGCAAGCCTCTACAGCTCCTTAAACTTCTTGTCAATATCTGATTGGCTGCCCCTCTTAGTTTAAGAGGGGCAGGGCTGTCTGCCTGAGAAGACCAAATTAGGATATCTCCTCTGAGTAGAGCAGTGTGAATCATAAGCAACTGACTCACTGGGATTAATTGTACATAGATTAAACTCCTTTGAAATATTGGCTGTGTTTTAAAAAAGCCTCCACCAATGTAACACTATGATAGAAAATAAGGAAAAGATATTACACCATGTCTCCCATAGAATGACCAAATCTTGCTCTCTTTAAAATACTCCATCTACAGTTATTTTTTATAAAACAAAAACCCAAATATTTGGTAGATCTACTTCCATTCACTAGTTTCTTTTGTATAAGTCATTCAAACATTCCATGACAGCTAAGGCCAATGTGCTGCATGCTCTTAAAGCAGCACATCAACTGTTACATTAGAAAAAAAAATTATGTTCAGCTACTAGATTACCAAGAATACAGCAGCTCGGAAACGCTGTGCATTTCAGTCACTACAGGAAGGGGGAAAAAAAAGTTTCTACATGTGTCTGTCTCAGGTGAGAGTAATTGAGTGTAATGTCACATCCTCTGCAGCAAGCTAGTGTGAGGGCAACAGATTTCCTGTCACACACACACTCTACATAAGAGTGAATCCCACATTACTAAATAAATGTAGCTATATAAGCACTTACTTGCTGCCGTCTATGTGTTTGTGTGAGAACAGCGCAGTCGCGTGCGCGTGTGTCTCGAGGCTCCTTTGCTCCACTCATTCTCCTCATTTCTTGTCTGGCATTTAGAACTTAGCCTCCCACAAGATAACACTCGTCTGCAACGAGTGGATGGAGCAGGATACACTTCATTTCCCCGCTCTTTATTTCATCCTCCATCTCTCTAGCATATCTGTTCATCCCTCTGTGAAACCTGCTTCAGTCATGGAAAAGAAACTCCTTGTTCTCTTGACTTCAACTTTTCTGTACCACTATCTTTGCAGTTTTAGCCCAAGCTTGAGTCCTTGCAGAGATCACACAGTGACATACATATATGAAAACACGTGCACAGTTTGGCAGTGAGGCCCAGCTGTCATTGCACAGGGAATTAGGTGAGCGACCAGTGTGCCACTTTAAATGCCAAATCTCATCAAAGGATGAGGCTTTTAGGCCCCTATGCTCCTCCTGCTGTAACACACATATGCTGAGGAGCCAAGCAGAAATTCAGACATATCCATACTGAACATCACAGATGTATCTTTTTAAAAAAACAACAACAAAACCCCTCCAAAACAAACAAGCAAGCTGCACTATCAGCTGTCATCTGAGCCAACTGAATACATACCAGTCAATGTTTAGCATGAAGCAGCAAACACTTTGTTCCTTCCCAGCTATGCAAATCAGTATCTTGGCATGTGATGAGCCTTCATGCTTGACCCTCAACAGCTGACATTTTATTTTCTCACTAGTATCCTTAGCAGCTTACATACAACAACGTAGACCTCCGATTTTTATGATGCAGGGCAAGCTGTTAATAAGTAGTCTGTTTGCTATCGGCAGTATGGTAGGCACTATCCAACAAATTTACTCAGCCATCCATTGACAAAAAAGAAAGGAGGTACTAACGCAGCTGAAAGCTCATGCTCACTTAATGTGGCTTCACACGACCACACTGATGGTTATCAACGTTTTCAGAGGTGACAGTCAGTGTAGGTTTTAACAACAGGGGTCAGTTTGAAGGCATATGACTCAGAAAAACAAAACTTCAGTATTAGCGAAAAACATTAGTCCAAAAACATCGAGTAGATGATGAACAAGGTAAATATCCTTTTTAGTTGCTGTCGTGATATTAAATGTCCATGTCAGTAACAGATTTCATGGGGAAAAAACAAGAAGAAGAAATAAAGACAAGAAAGTAATCCACTTTGGGTGTCACAAGACACTGCAAGAATCTAGAATATCAATCGTCATATCTGTGTGAAGTCAAGGAGAGAAAAAGAGTAATATACATTTTTATAATTACAAGAGTAATATAATTACAAAACGTACTGAGCAGAAATCGGCAAGTGAAACTAGTGGGGAAATCTATTTTGAGCAGCTGATCATTTTAAATATGTAAATTTAGCTCCAGTCTATCACTAATTGCTCATATATAGACTTGGAGGATGTGCTGGCGTAACAGCATCAAAACTGGATAAACTCGACTGCGTTTGGAAAAATGTCAAATCTACAAAATGACATACAATGCTGAAGGAGATGTGAAAGAGCACAACAAAATGTGCTATCAGCCGATATGTGCCTGGCTGATTACCACCATCACAAGATTCACTGATGTTTATCTGTATCCATCTATAAATATATTTATAATTTTTATATATGGGCTAAAGTTTGATTAATTTCAGCATACTGACGGTTAGAATGAATAATTACATAATCAACAAATCTAACAGCCATCATTAAAACAATTCATTTTCAAATATGAGAACTTGTGTGAAAAATGATCTACAGCACACACGAATGCTGAGTTTTAGCACCTTAACAGTAATATCTGTGCAGTGAGAAGAAACTGTAGGTAGCTAAGACAGGGTCAGGATGGGAGCGTACGGGCCTTTCCTTTGCATTGCTTTGTGTTGCAACTCCAAGCAAACCGTGTCCCAAAATAAAACCTAAGATACTGTATCAAGACACTGACCTTGAAGCAGCAGACACTTTCCAGTTTACACACAGCTACAAGCAATATGAAAAGGGTTTGGTTCGGGCACTGTCAGAGGAATGCACGGGCCTGTGAGGCAAATAACGTAATTACCAGCTCCACCTCACCTGAAAACACAACTGAAAGGCTCGTGTACGTATAGTTTTAGCCAACTATACATACACGAGTTTCAGCCAACTTGATAAATACACATGCAATCACCAGCCAGGCTCAGGAATTCACACTGACTGTGCAGCTCTGTCAAACCACAATTATTGAGGCCACCCGTTCAGCCAAGCCGAAACCGCAGAATATCACTGCCAAGTTAGTGCAACTGAATGGCCTTCTCTGGCAGCCGGAGGCATTACACAGCCTTTCACTGTAATGCATTAGAGATGGGCTTTCATTTAACAAAAACCCCAAACAGGAACTCTAAGAAAACACTGGCAGCCAGGCCCAATCAGAAATGCCAATTTTATTTTTACAATTTCTGTGTATTTTAAACATATCATATACCTGTTGGCCATTTAACAAAACACAGCGTGACAAGTCTCCAAGTTTTCAGTGCAGACAATCCCCCACATCAGGTGATCTGACTGATATGTTCTTCCAGTCGGCGCAAAGGCATGTTTGGCAGTGACGTCACCTGGTGTAAACTGGGCTGGAATGAAAACCCGCAGGCGCCAGGCACACCTCACCTTTTTCCTGCTCTGTAAACATTTCTGAACGCTTATCGAAGATGTCATTTTTAAACACTCCAGAAAAATCTCGAGATCTTGCCAATTTGCATGGGGCTGTCACCTTCTCAATCCACCAAGTTAGATCTGAAGCCTCATTTTAGTGGTTTCCTCTACTCTTTTCCTCTTCACTATTATAGACGCTTGCTGGTTTTTATTTGTTAACATCTATTACTATCACCACACTTGACCAAAATGACTGCAAATCACTTGGTGCATGCAGCGTCAGCCTGCGGTGAAGGAGGGGTGTGAGGAAGGGAGATTAGCCAACAGCGGCTCAATGCAGTTCTGTCTGTGCTGTCGACAGTTTGGCAGCTAAACTGTCTGTAGCCTCCAGGCTTTACTACAGGAAATCTCTGCCATGTCAACAACACCATGTTTCCTCTGAGGCACAGACAGGTACAGACAAATAAAACCAAGCCAAAGAGCAAACTAGACCAGTGCCTTAGCAGGGGCAACCTCACTAAACACCTCCGGGGGGAGGAAAATAAATTAATTTTTTTTAAAAAGCGAATGATCTCCCTCTTCCTCTGCAGGACACGTGTGCACCCACCCACCTCCCATTACCACCAGGATCTAAGCCACTATAATTTATACCTTTGTTCCCAAATGGAGGACAGCGTGCAGGAGCTGGCTAGCTGTGTGTGTAATTACGCTCAAGTGAGGGGATGCGTGGCCGTGTGTTTGGGGCTGGGATTTGAGGCCCGGAAGGAAGGAAGAAAAAAGAGGAGGTAGGGGTTGACGGGGTGGTGGTGAGGGGGGCCAAGAGAGCAAGACGAAAAGAGAAAGAAGCAGTGAAGCTAAAGAAAATCTGGTTATTTTACGCACGGCTGCTTTGCTAATGGACACTGTGTGTGTGTTGGTTTGCGTTTGTGTGTGTGTGAGAGACTGGAGGAGAAAGGGGTGGGTGGTGGCGGTGGGTCAGCAGGAAAGGGCTGTGTTTATCCAATCTGTTCCCTGCCTTTACCATGTGGTAGGAAAAACCACTGGCCGGCTCTCAGTCTGATCCCAGAAGACATAGAGGCCGAGAGACAGACACAGGAGAGGGAGGGAGAGAGAGAGAGAAGTAGGCCACAGGGGGTAGCCAAGGAACCTGCTAAGAGAGAAAGAGTACATGTCTCTGTGCTCACTGAACTAAAGAACCTGTTATGTGGTTTGTGAAGCTGTATGCTCTCTGAAATTCACTGGTTTAAAAGCAATCGTATTTAAAAAGTGACATATATATGCCCAGAAATATTGGCCAAATGGTTTAAAGATTCTAGTGGGTTTAGTAGGTTTTCTACCCATCAGGCCTGAACAGGATTTTTGTGTCCTTAAAACCAAAGCTAGAACTGAAGCTTCCAAATTTTTTAATGGTGTTTTTACGTGTCATGAACATCAACCACTAGTAACAGCTTAAGGGTGGAGGCGAAGCCGGTACTGTTGTTTACTGGCACCGCAACAAATAAGTATCTAACCCTAGAGCCCTTATATATTGCCCTGTTAATCGCTTTTAACCTCCTAAGACCCGAACTCTTTCATGGGATGCATTTTTAATTTCTCTTTGCTATTTGGGCTGATAGGGACCTGATGAATGTAAAAACAAAAACGTTTTAAATTTTGATAGAACAGTGGCAGTATAATGTCCTCGTAAGTGGATATCAGGCTCTTGTAGAGCAAAATTGAGTATTTTGGTCTAGACAACCCAAAATGTGATGTCCACATATGTGGACGCCAGGTCCTAGGTTAAGGCATTAAAAAGAATTTTTTTTAGTTAAAAACAGGATTGAAGAAGCAGGCAAATGCTATGACTCAGTACCCTTTTACCTGTTCAGCTTATATCCATCCATTTGTGCTCACTGATTCAGTGAGGCTCAATCATTCATTGGTGTATGTAAATGAGGTTAAGTGTGATTTGTTCTCCATCTGTTACATGCATTACTTTCTCTTCATGTTGGAGCTAGGAAATAAACTTGACAGTGTGTCGTCCCATCTCCCTCCTCTCTGTTCCCGTGCACAGAGCTACACACAAGCTGTTCTGTCTGTGTCACTGCGGAATTAGCGATTAGCATTATCTCAGCTGATAGTGAGATAATACTCCATTAAATGAGTACAAAACACTGTTTACAACGAGTATCAGTCATTGGTAATTATATGTTAACATTTTTTCTGAACACTTACTACAAACAGGAAAACACAAGCAAGAACAAAAGTTCAGGCAAAGACTTGAATCGGTTTCAACAGACTGCTGAGAAACGCTTCCTAAGAACCAGAATGTTTCATTTGTGCTTAGCTGACGGGTCTGCTCCACTCATCTACTTACAAGGTCACTGGATATATATGGTTGTAGAATGTATTTAGAATCGTGGAAAGAGCTTATGCAAATCAAGAAAGACTTTTGACATATGCTGGTTTAAATTGTGATAGGCCCTCACAGGCAATAAGGTCATTGGAGTATCTTTTTTCCTATAAAGCAAATGTCTTAAATTTATAAATTACGCCAGGGGGATGCATCTTTAAAAGATCTCTGCAGCTCCTGAAAGTACTCTAACTGGTGATAATACCCAGGCAGTAGAGTCCTCTGCAGTACTAAAACTCTAGGGATGAATAAGTTTCCAAAACTTCTGCCATAGACTGGGACCAGATTAAGTGTCTTATCTGACCTTAATACATACAGTAGGCTGAACTATTTGACTTGTAGCATCTGACCCACATTGAGTTCAGAACAGGAGGAAGGTCACAATGCCCAGTCAGACGACATGTACTGACGCCTTCAGGATGAGTGCTATAGTTAATGCTGGTATTTCCCCTACCACCCCTCAGAGTCTGTGGCTGTAAGCATTCGGAGCTGAAGGAGACAGGTGTCCCCTGTGTCTAAAACAAACCCCTTCATTAATATGAATATTCCAGTGTTGTTTGAATCTTGATCAGAAAGTCAGAGCAGCAGGCATAAGCCGATATGAAGTTCAAAGATTAAACGGCTGCAGGTGAGGGGGAAATTGTAGCTTGGTAATGCAAATGACTTATCATAGTGTTACACTGCCACTATTACAGGCTTTGGGGAAAACCCTGCAAGTGTTCAAAAGCAGCAGTCTTTTCAAAAACTACAGGATTTGTGAGTAGCAGGGAGTCTGATCAGTTTGCTGAAAGAAAACCACCAGTGGTTTTGGGGCTGTTGAGAGATTTGTCATACCTGTTCAG
>VUQG01002324.1:19586-39997 GCA_015106755.1 Etia nguti
CACAGGGTGGATTAAAGAGTCCGATTGTGCTGAAAAAAGTATGGAAAACTTGCTATTCAGAAAGAATATAAACGATTTTAATTCAGGACCCGGTGTTATTATGAAAGCATTACACTTGTGCCGAAATCTGTTCGAAATTTTTCTTAAATGCACTCAGTGAAAAGGGACATTTGTTAGCTTACCCAACAAGCTCGGTCACTTCGGGCTCTTTATCAAATCAACTCCTCGTTAGTAGGGTTAGTATCTCCGCTTGCTTGAAAAAAATCCACGATGGTCCTTTTCAGTTTGAAATATAATTAAACAGAGGGGGAAAAGTTCAAGTTTTGTGTTTTTCATGAATTATTTCTCCGGCGTATCTCGCATCCGCGACCTCGCCGACTAGTGTGCGTTGCTCTTCTCTCCTTTGTGTTAATTTCACTCAAATCGAGTTTAATCCGATCGATCCCTCGGCTGGTCGCGCTCCCGAGTCCTCCCCTCCAGACACTCGCTCACCTTCCTCGGCCAGGGGGGGCGCGCTCCCGAGGACCTCTCATACAGATAAACAGGCAGCGTGCGCGGTCACTGACCCGGCCGTGCCCGTAAGTTCTCATTAGGGGATAAAAAAATAACTGGGGCGTAATTTAGAAAAGGAGTTTCTGAATAAAATCTTAGAAATTAGGCGTATTTTAAAATATGTATTTTAAATGCATTTTTATTTAAAACAAACAAACAATGGAAAGCATAAGCTCGGTTAGAAACCTAAGATAAGATTAAAAAAATAAATAAATTAGAAGGTGAGAACGGTTTTGGGGTATGTGCCCTAATGTTTATCATTGTGAACAACTTTAAATTCTTCTAAGTTAGGCAAATACCTGAATGTATATTTGTATTGCTGTAATCTTTACAGACTTTATATATTTTTTACACATTCACAACTTCTGCATCTCCCTGTTCTGGGTGAGGGATCTAGGCAAGCAAATGCTCCTCATATTTTACACATCAGGGATTCACAAACTATTGATTAGGGACACGATCATCCATTGGATAAGAGTGATACAGCAGATAACTGTAGAAAGGCCACAATCAATTACATGCTTTGTTAGATACTATTCAGTCACCAGATCAAACAGACTTAATGTCCATGATTGTGCGTATGTGTGAATCAGGACTGACATCCAACAGTATAAAATCATTTGAAATAGTCCTGTTTTGCCTTTGAGCTGCACATTATGAATGCACATTATTGAACATATATCTCTATAATTGTAATGAAAAGTAAAACATGTGTGTTTTTTCCTGCTCCATCTTTTTTTGTTTGTCTTGAGTCAATTGCTGTACCAGAGTCTGGTGTTTAATTGGTGATAAAGCTAAAGATAGCTCCTCACAATTTCCCAAATCTGGGATAAACAAACTATAAGTTTTCTTATCTTATCTTATCTTATTTGATCTTATCTTAGCTCTCACTGCACAATCGGACACAGTCAGATTTCATGAATACACATAACCTGTTGTCCAGAGGCCATGATAGACTGAGCATCTATTTGTGACTGAGGAACTGAGTAAAGAGGTGTGCATGACACTGATTTGGAGAACTGTACTTGTTGATGGGTCTCACCAAGAAGGCAGTGCAAGTTGTCTGTCCTGTTGTCTTTCTGTATTACTTCATCAAATCAGTGAAAAGGGAAAATCAGCGTCTTATATGTTAGCCTTTTTGTCAGGAATTCCAAAGTGTTTCAGATATGGCCACAGTAAATAGGTTTTAAAAAATTCATTTTAATGCCCGGCCCCAACACCACATGTCTTTAGGATCAGACTATTCTGTTGCCGGTATTCTGAATTGGGTATTATTTTCTTGATCATTGTTAAGTTGACATGTAGTGTGCGACAGGAGCCATCCTCAGATATGTTAGAACTATACTTTATTTGGTCTAAGAGTGGGTGCTGCCTGGGTACAGCACACAGTGGGCAGGACACATGACACGATCTCATTCAGTGTGAACTGACCAGACAGTTACCTTTTCTGTTCTCACATGAGTGCAATCAGATATGTGAGATGCTAAATTTGTAACATGGAGCTGGCAGGTTAATGTTTAATCCCTGATGAAGCGATGTCTAGAAAGTTTAGTAATTGTAGTACATGTGGGGAAAACGTTTGGGCTGCTCTTTTTTACAATGATAAATAAGGACTATTATGTTTTTACATTTTATACAGCATCCAATCTCTTGAAACAATCATCTACATATTAGATAATAGAAACTTTGATAGCAATAAAAGCCCAAGTTGCAGCAGGGACATGCTAAGAGTTCAATTCAATTCAATTTTATTTATATAGTGCCAAATCACAACAGCAGTTGCCTCAAGGTGCTTTATATTGTAAGGTAAAGATCCTTCAATAATGCAAAGAAAACAGAGAAAACCCAACAATCAGATGACCTCTATGAGCAAGCGCTTTGGCGACAGTGGGAAGGAAAAACTCCCTTTTAACAGGAGGAAACCTCCAGCAGAACCAGGCTCAGAGTTAGGGGAGGAAGACAGGACAAAGACATGCTCTTTAGAAAGCCAGAGATGAAGAATAACTAATAATTAAATGCAGAGGTGTATGTGTTACAGGGTAGAAGTAGTTTTAATGCTTTGTTCTGTCTTTTATTGGTTTGGTGTTATAGTGTGGTTTTATGCATGTTTGCATATATTTTGCATGCTTTTATTTTGAGCTATTTTTTACTTCCAACCCACACCTTATTGAAGGAATTCTCCAAACCTGCTCAAGCTGCATAAAAGATGGGAGGTGAGGGCAGTCAGAGGAGAGGAGTCACAGAGCATGTACACAAGTGGCACAAGCATGATGACTGCAGAGCTTCGGCAGAGCAATGGGATGGAGAAGCCAGACAGACGCCAAGGAGACTGGCCCTGGAATTGTCCGTGGAACTGGTGTCAGATGTGGCGAAGGAGTTGTATGCAGTAAGGCCTGTTTCAGCGAGACACAACCAGTGAAAAGAGGGATTTCTGTGATGGTTGGTGCTAAAGCATCCATTTCAAGACTGTTGCACCTGTGCATATAATATACAAGTATACTCTGGGTTAATTTTATTGTAAATAAATGAGTTTTGAACTCCCTGACTACTGTGATCCCTTCATTTTTAAAAATATTTTCTAGCTGCTCTCCATCTAATGGAAAAGGACCTCCCTCTTCCTTTTCTTTTCCCTCATTACATCTTGAACACATAGTGAATGAAAAAGGTGACTGAAGAAGAAACACTCAATGCACCATGGGAATCCCCCAGCAGCCAAGACCTATTGCAGAGGGTTTCATGGTGTTTTAATGATGCACAGCTCTATAGGAGATTAAAAGAAACTCACCACACTCAGTCAAGTGCAGGAGACCACCCTGTTTAAATTACATGGTACTTTTATTTTAAGCCAGCAAATGACCTAAAATATGAGGAACCAGCAGTAATGTGGCAACAACTTGTAATTTGCTTATCATAACAATCTAGTCCTCAGAAGAGAAGCACACATGCTCTCACACACACAAATCCACGTTCTGTCTTAGGTCTCCAATCTCTACAACTTCCTCCTTTCTGGTTAAAAGGTCACAAAGTTCCTAACATGATGACATAGTTTGGAAGTTGCATTCAGCAAAACTGCAGAGAACAGTTTTGCTGAAAAACTTTGGTGTACTTTGTTCACCAGAAAACACGTCTTCTAAACGAATATCCACACATATATGATGTTTTTTCTTCCCCTAGTCTGTCCTTCATCATATATAGTCTACATTTTTTGCATCTCTGCTGGCTGATTTCCAGAGATATCTGAACATATTTCACCTTCCTTTCAGGCTTCCTCTCAGTACATTTTGAAATTCAACATGCAGAGACTTGAAAGTTGCTTGAGTCACCGTGAACACGGTGTCTGTGGTTAATATAGTCACAGCCATAAATGTGGATTTCAGGGGAGATGCAGAGCATGTCTTACACATACATTTGTCCCCCACTTCAATGACGATATAAAATAAGGTGGGAATTTGATTTTGTGGTTTTCTTTACATTAAAAAAGATTTCCTGAACTGAACAAAGGAAAGGTAGAACATGAATGAAGATGTTGAGGTGAAAAGGACTTATTTTGGGGGTAAATTTAGGAAAGAAAGTTCAAGTTCATTTTGGTTGCAGAGATATTTTTATATTATTAGTTGATTCAGGTTTGGAGGTGAATGATGGTTGTTATAAAGCATTAAAACAAGGTATACTAGCAGCTCAGTAAATGCCAGAGTGAGGCACATAGGAGAATCACTTTAAGGAACAAAAGTAGCATCAGAAACAAATCTGAGCTGATCTGGGTGTATGAGTATAAATAGGTGTGTGGGATGAAAATAATGTAGCTCATTAGGAGGTTATGAGTGACAAATTACTTTTTTCTCTCTGTCTTCGCACCATTTACCACATGTGCACTGTTGTGTAGGGAAGAATTATTTCTCTGTGTGAAATACATAATACTCGCAAAGCCTGTTTGACCTTGGACATCTAATCTTACAATCCCATTTCTCAAAAAAAGCTGGGACAAAAATGCACGGCAAAACAGCCAGGAATTTTAAATGAATTTATTTGAAAATAATACCAGGAAAACATCTTGATTTTTTTTAAAGGCTCATTCTAAATTGAATATTTTCTGAGATTGTCCTATTGATGTTGAATAACATTTTTACATTTTAACCAAACTAGCTCAAGACTTCAAAGAGTACTTCCATGTCGGTACAGCAGAACAACTGGAGACAAATATAGCGATCTTTTTGAAAACTAATACAAGATTTTAATGCAAAACAGATGTAAGCTATACTGTATTTCTGATGCAAGGAGTACCTTCAGGGTAATTTTGAGACAGTACACAGTACACTTTTTTCAATTATGCTTTTTAATTATATGCTGAAAGACCCTAACTTTATTTCTGAAATAATTTATTTTTTAAAATTTTCTTCAATCCCACATCTTCACTGTTGCCCCTTCTGAATGAGATAGCATGCCAAAACGAAGAATTATCACAGGAGATTAGGATACTTCGCAATGCAGCCCCACTCCCTTAATACTAATGCGACCTTAATGAAGAATAAAATTTCACCTCATGTGAAAACGTGCTGGAATGAAAAACAAAAACCGCTGAATCCTTGAACATGAGGGATGGCTCCTTTAAAGTGTGTAAGGGTGTGGACTTGAGGAAGGTTTATCCTGTGCGGTGGGTGCGTCAGAGGTATTACCCAATCAGCTGCAGCATGTAAAAACCTCACTATTATAAAGGAAGAGTGATTATTGCTGACAATGGATCAACTGCCACTGGCATAAAGCTTGGAGAACAGGATGTATGAATGTTTCACCATTTGCTTAAATAAACATTACATCACAGGTCACATAAATGCGGCATGCATACCAATGTGGTTTGCAGACACTGTTCACTGATTCTGTTGATGTAAGTTTCCCTTAGACCCCACCGTGACGTTCACACGAACTGCAGAAGCACTTACCCCTCTTAAGATGAAATCTGGTGCCTTTTGGTTAATCATGGCTTTGGATTTTGCACCATCACTGGATCAAAAGTAGACTGCATACTTTCTGTGAGTGCCTGACTCAGGCACTGCACCTGCAGCCCAGCTGGCAGTCAGGTTCCCACTTGCATGATGTATTTCCCAAATGCCCCTTAAGATTCCAAACAGATGGACACTGAAAAATGCTGACTGGGCCAGGCTTAATTATTAAATATCCTGTCACTACTGGAGATAATGAACATGGCACAATCCAGCTAAAATAACCGTGTTGTGACAAATGAGGAGAATACAGTGTTGCCCAACTTTGGGTCCATCTTCTGATTTTCTGTCCTGTTTCATTAACCCATTTGTGTGAAAGGTCTTAGATTAACTAAATGTTATACCAATCAGCCATCATCACAAGTGGCAGAACGAGACTTTCAGGGAGCGATCTAAAAACAGCAGTGAAGTGAGGCAGAGATGCATGAGGTGGCTTTCAGGGAGAGAAAAACCCAAATTAAATACAGATTTTTTGATGTGCAATAGGGACTATTCTCTGAATTTTTTATTTGTTGGTTAGAATAACAAGTCTTATCAGTTGTACGCAGTCGTTGGCTGTCAGTGCGATGACTGCTTGCTTGCCTGAATGTTCTGTTTTCTACTGCAGTAGACGGGTGGAGCAGATCATCAGGTTAATTGGAGAAGCAGTGGCCCAGTATTTCTCCTATAAAACCCCACCTTTCCTCAGACCTTTGGGAGTTCTTCTTTCACATGCATCTTTGTTTCATGTCACGCAACACATTCAACACCACACTATCCACTCATGCACTCACACACCCTTAAGACTCATTATCCTGATGTCAGCACTTTTCCCCCCGCTTGTGCTATTTCATGTATTTTGTTAAATAATAGCATTTCACCTTGGTAGTTTTTTTTTTCTAACGAGTTAACTTACAATGTGCTATATTCTTGTAAATTAAGGAGTCTGACATTGGGCTCATGCACGCTGAGTAATGATTCTTGTAATAGTATACCAGTAATGCTACTGACTGAGAAAAGTGACTTGTTAGGAATCCATTACCAAGACTTCTAACCCTTTTGCAGCTGTTTTGTGTATGTTTGTTATATAGCTTACTGTACATCTACCTCTTGAGTGTAACTCCATTATAACCTAGCCATGACTGTTTCTGAATAACAGGACTAGAATCGTTCTCCTTCTTGTCCTTTTCATGATCACATTGTTGTGTAATAATTGTTTGGAAGTGTCCACTGCAGCCAGTCTCTAATTTTGATCTTCAACGTTTTTGTTCACGGTACATATGGAACAACATATGGAACACTGTCAAACCCTTCCTTGTTCCAGCCCACTTGTCAACCAATCAGCATTCAATCTCCAGTGGATGGGAGCTTGTTTGGTTAGGTTGAAAACCCCTTGACGTAGGCCTACACACGACTGCAGTACCATAAAACAAGTGTAAGCAACCTGATGTTTGCAGGTTTAAATCATTTTATGGTGGCGGCGACCTCCACCAATCACAAACATTGCCGTTTCAATTTAGAAGACTGCAGGCAGAACGGTTCTTCTGTGAGTGAAATGCTTTTGTTAAATAAAATAAGCTTGATATCACACAGCCTTGTAGTTTCTATGAGAAACCAGGTTTCACATAGCTACTTTGTACGGTTACATTATGACTCATAGTGAAAACCCATACGGAGAACATGAATGGCACCTTTTCTTCAGGAACCTGCCACAATGATCCTCTCTCCCTTCTTGCTATAGCTGAACTATGCATGCTAACTGATGCTGGTGTAGAATAGAGTAAAAATTTGAAACTTATAAAGTACCTAAATAATGGGATATTAAAATGTTCACTATTATTCATTCAAACTTGTCTGAGGACTCTAATCTGATACAAAAGTCACACATATATGTAGTCTTATTTTTTTAAGCAGGCCTGGATTGGACCAACCCTCACCGTGGAGTACAACCTCCATGATGGCTCAAGGTCAAACAGCACAGATCCAAGAGTGCACACGTCCCTGCTTGCTCAGTTTAATGGATAAATCAGACACAGAGAAACAAAATGTGGACGCAGTACGACTCATCAGTGAGAAGTCATCAGCGTCGGGACACGCCTCGTGGCACTAGAAAATAAAATAAAATGACAGAAAATACAACTTTTTTTTTTAAACACTGTATTTTTCCATCTCCACATAACCATCAAAATAACATGTTTAGAGTTTAGAATGTTTTATTATAGTTTATTGTGATAGCATTTTCTTTTTTCTTCTTTTTTTCAAGGTTTTCTTTTTTCCAAAGAACAAACACAGCAAATAACGTTGAGGGGAAAGAGGAGGAGAGGCAGGTAGAAGAGGGAAGAGTGAGAGGAGGGCCACATAGATAAGATAGATAGATCAATCCATTAATAGATAGATAGGTAAGTAGGTAGACAGACGTGTCATGTAGGTTTGGCTTGATCCTCCCCCTGTAACCCCTCTGGGTCCACACACACACACACACACACACACACACACACACACACTACATTTTGCTTTACAAAGAATATTCATCATCAGAAGATTAATAACTGTCTGAATATATCTAGTACTTTAAAAAAGAAAGTAAAATAAGAACACAGATTCACTCGCACTGCCGTGAAACCCAAAACAGTTGTACGGTTAGCCAGGAGAGCAAACACAGCTAGGTTAGATAGACGGGAATATATGTATGCACCATCTACCTTTGCATACATATGAATTTGTGTGCGCGTGTGCATGTGTGCAGGGTGGATGAGATGCGAAGAAGAAAAACACAAACCTAAATGTGGGTTTAGATTCATTTTAAATGCCCCGATTCAAACTGGGCTTCTCTGCAAGTCATATCACGGTCTCTAAACGTGCACATCTCTCTTACTGTGTATGTGACTCTAGCTAATTAGTGGTCAAATGCCTATCTGCAGATAAAAGGGTTGCTCTTTTTAGCAGCTGTCCAAATCTCTCAGGGGGGTGAAGTTAAGGCAGACAGCTGATTTCAGGTCAGATTTATTTTTTCTTCATCCTTTGTTTGATGAGAAAACACAGGTAAACACAATCATTTGGCATTAAAAATTGGTAGAGCGCTATTTTTACCAAACAGTTTGAAAAAAGAGGGGAAAGGAGTAAACGACTGAAGCCGAAGTAGTACAATATGATCATAACAGTAAAACGGTGCCATTCCATCTGGGATCTTGAAGCCAAAAAAACAAAAAAATAAACAAAACAAAAAACATTGCAGCAGCCATCGATCAAGCTCTAAACAGTATACATTATATATCTGCAGGCTAACTCTGGGTGGAAATCTTAGCTCACTTTGACATTTTCAGCTGGAGTCTGTTCTCCACCAGGGACTGTGAATGCCTCTGCGCACCCCTGTTAACAGCTTGTTATCATTCACACTTGTCATTTAAAAGAAAGGACACCGTCAACCCTAATATAACAGGGCGGCTTGGTACCTTTGGGTTTAAATGAGAATTGTTTAAAATGCTGAAAAGCTGTTTGAACGCTCTTTTTTTCCATTCCATGGTGTAGAAATAACTAGACCACAACAACATGCCAAGCTTAAGCTCAAAAAAAGCCACGGAAATCTAAAGATCTATATATACACAAAAAAGCGTCTGATAAATATAGAAAAATAAAAAACAAAAACAAAAAAACCCTAAATTACCAATTCATTTTTCCTTTTTTAACTTCATCATGTAACCACTGCTCTCAACATCCCTTTATCGTTTCAACTTTCCTGTTTTTCTTTTTTTACATCTCTCCCAAAGAATCCGTGTTCACGCTCAACAGTTTGGTCTTTTATTCTCTCTCCATGTGGTTTAAAACACTCTGTAAGCAGTTTTTAGTGTTCAGTAATACAAATCATCTGCAAATCAACAAAAAGGGCACAAGGGCAGAGAGAGAACAAGGACAAAAAGCAGGGAAAAGGAAGGACAAAAAGGACATGATTTGCACATTTTTTTTTATGGACAAAATACAGAACGACTTGGAGCCTCCCCCACCTCACAGACTGACAGTGGAATACTTGTATCATCCCTATACACACAGGCACAGCATGAAAACTGACTCAGCGTGTTGAAACATGTCCTGCTATCAACACTGTCTTTAAAAACATGTACAGATGTGTGTATAGACAAAACACAGCGCCTGCTTTATTCCATATAACCAGCCAGTTAAGAGTGTTTCACGTCTACCATCGGTCATGTCTCCATCTTGACAAAGTCGACTCACCGCAGAGCAATGCGATTCTGCGGTACTGAATCATCCCAACAACACCTAAAAGAATTCAGACGAACTGCCGGAATAACACTCCGACAGGTTTGCGTGTTGAATTTTAAATAAAAGATTAAAGTCTAACCAAAATCTACTGAGAAAAACTACATGTTAGGTGGGCACATCTGCAGATGAGGCGGACTCTGTCATCGTAAACCTGCAGGATGACTGGTTGGGGTGCAGCTCCTAGACCTCATGAAAATGGTTAAGAGACTCGGGGAAGATAAGATGGAGTGAAAAAAATGCAGCAGGAGGGAGGGAGAGAGAGAGAGAGAGAGAGAGGTTAAACTGTTAAGAGAGCCTGGACATTTCTGTAGAAACGCAAGAGGGTCGGAGCGGGCGAGGAGGAGGAAGGGTCGAGGCTGGAGGATAAGGAGGGGCGTTCTGGGGCTTCAGCAGCAGCCCCCTCCAGCCTGGTGGCCTCCCTGGCTACTGGACAGTGGGGAGTTGGTGGTGGGATGCTGGGGTCCAATCTTAATACCGTTAGCCTGGGTGGACACAAACACAAAGAGAAAGGTAAATAAAATATCTCATCTGAACAAGAACAGAACAAAACCTCCAAGTCTCCATTACATGCTTGTGGGAGGCCTTATTATTTCTTTGTACATTTCATACTGACACCTGTCTGTTTAGTTCAAGCCGGTCACTTATTTTCTCTTTGGTTTACATAAAATATATCAAAACCATGACTCTACAACCAATTTAAATACTAGATGGACTATTTTTAGTGTTTTACTCACTACCTCTTCTCACACATACCACAGACCTGTTCCTATACGAAACCTGGATAACCAGTTTTCTTTAAGTCCCCCACATTGGATTCACTAAAACAATCACAAACTAATTTGCAAGCATCAATAATAAGTCATGGTTGTAAATCCACTGATAATCATCGCTTGGGTAGGCATTGGATTTTAATTTTTGGGAATTGGGAACTCTGCTTGTTTAGCATGTGTAAACACTGTACCGTGTCTCCTTTGTCAAACCATATTAGTGGATTTTTTCCCAACAGCTAAATAAAATCCATATAAAGTTTCCTACTTCACAGTGGTATCTAGCACCACAGTGTTTGCTGTGTTTATCAGTGAAGCTTCAGAGCAGCAGTGCACAGTGTGGCAGAAGAAACTAAAGACACCTTCTGTCTTTCTTTGAGTGACCATTTAACTTGTAAATATAGTCAAAATCAGGCCACAGTCATCACGTTTCACTCAAGCGCACAGTGCTTTTGTTGCAGCTATAAAAATAATCAGACATCAGTAGTACATTAACTGCTCCGCAAAAAGAGGCGTTGACAGCGTGAGAGACCACAGCATCAATTCATCTTTGAGTGCTCAGAGTAGAAAAGTGCTAAAGCAGTCCAATTACTAACTAAACCTATACTAGGACTGCTTGAGAAGAGTCTGGAGGGGAGGGGAAGGAAAGCAACAGGTGATGTCCAACAAAGTAAACAGCACAGTTTGGAAGGTAGGAGCAGGTATTTCTATCGACACTATTAGGAAATATATTTTAAAATAAAACCCATAATCTCCTCTAGAAAAGTCCATGTGGGTGAGTTTTGCTGCTGTAGATTGATTGCATGGAATTAGATGTCAGAATGCAGCTACTGCTTCCACTGTGGAGCTCATCCACATACAGCACTTGACAATAATAAATTCATTTGAAAAAAGATGATCCTTAACTATTTTCTTTTTGTTTTCCAATTCAAGAGCAAACCGAGCAGAGGGATTTTTGTCCTGTTTTTTTGTTGTTGTTGTTGCCCATTTTACTGACCTATTTGCCATTCGGGCCACTGTCATTGCAGACACATGAAAGTGTTGGCCCTGGTACCACTTTTTCCCAATTACATGTGACATTTTCCAGTCTGTAAGATGTTGCATAAAACAAGGCAGACCAGTTTATACTATTCTTAAAGGTTCATGTTACTGTAACGTTCAGGCTACGGCTTTAAATTCCTGTAATGGAGTTTAAGCAAACCCTCCTTCACAGACTGTTGGATGTCTCTCACTGCGCCCATAGTGGGACCAGGCCCCTATTAAACAACAGGTGTGCAAAAGCTAGGACAGGGCAGTGCGAGTTATGCAAGTTGGCAACTGTCAGCAGTAACAAAGTTAACCAGAAAACTTTTTGGGAGCTGAATGTAGTCCAGTGGTGAAATATGTTTAAAAGGATAAGGCTTCAAACTGTGGTTTTGTTCTGCTCACCAATGCCTTGATGTCCACTTCATTCAACCAACTAACAGTTAGCATTATTAACAGTGTAGCTAATGTTATAGAATAGAATAGCCCTTTATTGTCACTGTACACGTACAATGAAACTGTAGGATTATTATCAGTTTCTAGATACAGTTAGATTAACAAAAATCTAATTTGCATCATAGATTTCTTCTCTTTTCTTTTCTTTTTAACACAAAAAACAATCCTATACTGTATAGCTCAATGAAAAGGAAAAACAGGCCCAGCTATAACCACAAAAAAAGTGCAATCGCAGTATTGGACTAAATAAAGCCACCTCAGAATGACTGTGTGTTATAGCTTTCATGGTGAGATTAACACTGAACCATGCCTGTGGGAGCTCCTATTAGATCTCATCACAGAGGAAGCAACAGGTGCTGCTGCGTAGCACAAAAGAAAAGGAAACACCAGCGGCACTCAAGGACGCTGGGGGGAAAAAAGAAAAGCACTTGTAAAAGAAAAGAAAAGAGGAAAGAGAGAGGCAGGTGGGTGGTAGGGAGACACTTTCATCTCTCCCTCCCTCTCTCTGTACTGTAGTGCTCACTTTCCCTCTGTGTTTCATCATGTCTCTCTCTGTGTGGCTGTAGCACACTCTCAGCCTCACTCGCTCTTGTTCTCTGGCTCTGTATATATTTATCTCCTCCTCTCACTGTAACTCCCCCTCCTACATTCACTAGCAGTAGTGCCTCTGGGAAACCCTGTATGCCTTTAAATCACATTTATTGAGCTAAGGCCATGTGTGTGTGTGAGTGAGTGTGTTTTTTCTCATAGTGACTGCCAACATTTCTGGTGGGGCTTCCCTCTTGCTCTCTCTCTCTCTCCCTCGCAGCCAGTCAGCTGATGTGGTTTGGCCGGCCGGCCTGCCTTTGCTCCGTCTTACTGTTACTAATAACAAAAACACTCTGTGGCTGGCTTCCTCCAGCTCTGTCTGCCCACTGCCTGTACTTGAGGGCTGGTGAGCCTGACAGGCCCCAAACTCTGGCATTCTGCGTGTGTGTGTGTGTGTTTGAGAACCATTATACGACTTACATCATGTGACTATTACATTTATGTGCTTTACAATTTGGAGATAACCATCTGGACTGGATAGCCAACTTGTCCACAGTCAACTTGATATTAGCCTCTCAATGGAGATTCACCTTCAGAGATTCATCATGGGGTTGCATTATTATCACAGCCAATCAGAGCATTGTAGGAAGTATTATCAACTGTGGATGTTATAAAAGCTTTTGTCATGTTTAAGTTTACAACTAAATATGTTTAATAATGTGGAAAAAGATCTTTGACCTATAGTGATATTTCTGTTAACAGGTCCTGACTTTAACCACAATGAGTAACTATAACTTGCATTTTTCTGTAAACTAATGAGCAGGCTGGAGAGCTCCTTTTATTTTCATCTTTTTCATTATTTTTAGGGCATCTGTCAGTGTATATGAAGCCATAGGCTGCCCACTGTCAGGCATGAGATTGGGGGATTTTTTTATTTTTAATATGCCGTTTTAAACTTAAGCTATAGGTGTCAACTTTACCAATGCATCTTACTTGGCTACTGTTATCGTTAGCTAGTTTCTAAATGCAGAACTAGAGAAAGTTTTAAAAATCATTATACTATAAATTCAAATGTAATGTTATATTTAATGTCCAATGCATCCAGTCATTTTATTTGGCTAACAGGTTGTAAATAGACACACTTGGTTCTCTGAAGTAAAGTGTGGATCAAAGATCGAAGCTACTTTTAAAAACAGGTTCATGATGCTGTGTCACTGTACAAATGTGTTGGGGGGGGGGGATAGTAAAGTTGAGGGATTTCTTTTCTTAAGAAAATAATACTATGTAATGAAAAAAATATTATTTAGTTTGTATATGCTCTCAGAGCTCATCGATAGAAAACTCAAATCAGTTAAAATCGGTATCGGCGGAAAACACAAATCCCCTTTGGGGTTGTGTCAGGAAGGGCATCTGGTGTAAAACTCTGCCAAATCAAACATCCGGAGCTACCCGCTGTGGTGACCCCTTGTGACAAGGGAGCTTATACTTGGGGGAGAGCGAGAAGAACGAAGAAGAAAAAAAAACAAACAAATCAAAAACCAAAACAGAAATTGGCCAAGAAAATTGCAGTCAGTGCATTTCTATTACAATTATCCATTTTTATTATTATTGTAATTATTTATTTCCTTCCCCCCCCCCCATTTGAATCTGTATACATCCTTCTCCTTTTAAGCTCACTATTCAGTGCTATCACAGTCTATTCTGTATGTTTTTCTATACTTTGAATGTTAATCATTTTTCCTACACTGGGAAGCACTTTGAGTTCACTCCTGTCACGCTGTATAAATAATAGTACTCTGAATTTTAATGAATGGATTCCGAGTGTTTGGATTTTTGCACTCTTTATGTGAAATTAGCCTTTCTTACACTTAGTGTTTCACTAAGATGATGATATGAATCTCAATGTCTGGTTCACAAACTTTCTATCTGGCTGGATGGGCAGCTTCCAGTCTAACTGGCTGGCTGAGTGTTTGTTTTCTTGCCCAATGACTGAGACCTTGTGGGATGTGAGGAATTTATGAGCTGGCAAGATGCCGAGAGAGAGACAGAGAGAGTGAGACAGGGAGAGAGCGCAAACTAAGAAGTAGAGTGTGTGTGGAAAATAGAGCAGAGGACAGGAGGAACACTGGGAGTTTTGCTTGGCTGCAGTCAAAGGAAGCTGAGTGGAGGGCTTTTTTCCCCTTCTTTTTGAAAGAGAGGGAGCATGGCAAACCACACACACTGCTGCAAAACCACACTGAGGAAAAAGAGGGGAAGGAAAGAGAAGAACAAAGAAGAGAGAAGAAGGCTCAGGGAGGGAAAAAAAACAACAACACAGAAGGAACACAGTATCTCACCTCATTGTTGATATCAAACACTCCCTCCTGGATCTTCTCATAGATCTCCTTGGCTGTGTTGATGAAAGCCTGCCGTAGAGACAGGAAGTGAAACAGACAGAGAGGACAGGAAGGTTAAAACCATATTTGTATGCCGACTCCTATAAATGAGCCTCATGTAATTAGGAATGCAAAGCAAATTCAAGTTTCAGTAACATAACCAGGCTCTGACTTTCAGGCATTTAACGTTTCCATTTACTGTTCAGCTGCAGCCCGAGCTTCCTGCCACAGCTCAAAAACACCTCGCAGAACTTTGAAACTTGACATCACAGTGAACTTACCACTCCCAGTTTTATGCTCTCTCTCACATCAGTGACACAAAGCATGAACTGATCTAATAAATATTCCATATAGGTGTGTCAAGTGCAAGTAACAAAGTCAGACAATCTATATTTAAGGGTTGGCTGCTGAACACAAATAAATTCACAAGTTTGTGTGAGTGCAAAAACACACCTGGCAGGGAAACGATAACCAAAAATGGTCACCAAATAGCTGTGTATGATGGTGCAGTCTCGACATGATAAAGGCATAAAATGTCTGCGCAGCTGTGCTTACTCTGGAAAAAAATGCTAACTGCCAGGCTAGGTTAGACATACCCTGACTTCACCCCTCTATTTAAAGCACAAACAAATCCTTTCAGTCCTTTAAGTTACTTGTTGGACAACAAACACACTAACACCAATGAATTCACAAGCAGCTAATATCGGTCTGGCCAGTGTATCAGTTTTAAATAAATGCATTTCATAAAGTGTTATGTATGATTAGTCATGCTTCTAAAATAATGTTAAGTATTTGCATGCTGAGTTAACCCTAAAATTTTCAATCTTATTTTCAACTCTGCTCCGGACCATAAGTAAAAAAATGTCAACCTAAAGAAAGATTTAAAAAAAAAAAAAAGATGACATCATGCAATTTACCAAATTATATAGACAGAAAGAGAGAAGAGTAAAATTGGGGCTTTTGGCACCCCTGAGCTCTTTGGAAGATGTTCTCAAAATTGTGTTTTGTTAAGGCTTAAAGAGCTTATGATGTACACTACAACTGAGAAGTATGATTGTTCTGCAAATACTATCCAAGCCCTTCAAGCCAGCTTTGAGAAGTTAAGGCGATATGGCGTAAGACCTCGTTAGAAGATGCAGTTGCCCTTTTGAGCAGATCAGCAAAAGAGATCTGAGCAGAACACACAAGCAGACGATACAAAGTCTGTCACAAACACACTTACTTTGGGCTTACTGAGAGCACAGCAAGGATCAAAGATGATTGAATAAAGTGGAATTAAGCTCCCTGAGCGACCGGCCTATGACTACGGTATCGATGCATTCGTCTCCAGGGGGAGTCTTTCTGTCTCAAGGGTCCAAGCTGAAGAGCAGCTGGGATAACTGGAAATGCGACACCAGCTCAGATGCCATAACCTTCACTCTATGTAGGAATGATCTAACAATGCAGGCTCATATAAGCAATGGCAGTCAAAAATAAGCCTCATCAGAAAAAAAGGAATGTTCAAGAACTGAAAATATGTCCTGAACTTCTATCTTGACACCCTCTCGGAAATAGACTGAGGAGCCCAAGGGTGCACTCTAGTGTACTCTGTCCTCCTCATGCTGTCCTCTTTCCCTCCTTCAACTCATCACTGCACCCTCTGTACTATCAAATGTACTTAGACTTTCTTTCCTTGAGTTAAACTATGGAACTGCAGATATGTGTAGAAAGTGAAAACAAGAGGCAGAAAACTGAGGTGACTACAGAAAATTTATAGATGATGATAGGGCAAAGAATAGAGAGTGGAAAACCATTACATGGCTGACAATAGAATACTGGGAAAAAATATTTTAAAAAACATTAAATAAAGTAAACAAACAATTAAGCAGTGGGCAAAAAACAAAACAAACAAAAAAACAGCAGAGGTGAAGAAATATAAGAAGAAAAGACTGGTGAACAAGAACAGAAGCGAGCAGAGGTTGAGGATAGGATCTTAGTGAAGGAAGGGTGGGCAGATGAGATGATGAAAAGGTGCTCACAGGAATTTCTCTCCATCTATCTGTAAGGACCATCCTATCAGCCTCAATGTCCACCCACAGACCCTGACGACAAACCCAGCATGCTGATTGGCTGCTGAATGTTGCTGTGAGGGGAGGCGGGTGGAGGTTATGAATATGTATGAACTATAACCGGTTGATATACTGCTCGAGAGAGGAGGGGAGGCGATGGGATGAAGAGCAGGAGAGGAGGGAATTGGGGGAGGATAAAATGAATAGAAAAGGGCAGGAAGACACATTGGAGGAGGGGGGAGGAAGAAAGGGATGGTGGAGCAGGATGGGGGAGGTAAGGGAGGAGAGCTAAAGAGCAAATGATGGACGTCAAGGGATGAGGAGGGATGGAGCGAGGAGAGATGAAGGGAAGGGTGGAGAGGAGTGGTATCAGGAGGATTCAGAGGACACTAATGAGACAAATTAATCATACCACACACGCGCGCATGCACGCACACGCACACCTCCTCATCTTAACCCGAGAGAGGACTCAACTCATCAGTGGTGTTGGTGTATGTGTTTGCATTTGCATGATATAGGCCAGGCGTAAGACGGTATGAAGGAGAGAGGGGGGAAAAATAAATTAAAAAAAAACAAACAAAAAAACACACACAACCCCCCAAAAAACAGAAAACCAAATCACCACCGTCACCCACCCACACACGAACATACAGTGCCGTGCTCCTAGCTTGCATGCTGCACTGTGTAGGATAGGATTATTTATGTGATTGGATAAGTGAGAGAGGGGTCCCAGAGGACGACGCCATGCATTCATTACACACAACACCACCAGGGGTGTGTCTCTCTCAGGAGTGGAGAAGGATCCTCAGAGTGCCAACTGTGGTTCATGATACTAGTGTGAGGCTGGTAAGGTTATACACCACCAGTGTGATCCTTGACACACCTGGTCTGGTCTGATGTGGAATTTAGTAAATGTTAAATCTGTGACACACAACATTATAACAAGAAAAAAAAATGTGTGTTGACTTTTACTACTGATCCAAAATGTGCACTGATTTTTTTATCATGGAACATGTAAAAACAAATACATGTGTTGTTGGCATAGACAGTATATGAAAGATGGATGTCACCCAATGGATTGTAAAGTACAGGTTTGAAGCCTTGAGCTGACCTTCTTCTTTACAGAGAGTAGAAAACCATTTACATGGTGTTTTTTTGGTGTTCTGAAGTCGGATGTGACGAGCCAGGGGTGAATCTGACTGAGAAACCACGCTATTTGGGTAACCACTTTTCAATCACAACAACAATATCCTGGATAATCTTCTTGTCTAACCCTTAAAATAATTCACACTTACAAAATGGACTTGCATGACTGAGACTATGAAGTCTCAACTATCAGGAAAGGGTTTGTGAAGGTCAGAGCAGAGGGTTGTTTTCTGATAGACTTCTATAGAACCACAAGTCTTATTGAAACAACAGTTATTGCTGGTCATTAAAAAAAAAAAAAGTAAAAAAAATGCAGGTTTAAGGAACTTACGTATTGGCTTTGCTTTTCAGACCTGGAAGTAATGTAGCGTTTATGGCTATTGGCAGTAAACAAGTTGCGACATCTAGGGTTGGTAAATTAAGCCAGCATGCCAATAAAAAGTTTTCGGCAGTTCCAGTTTTCCATTTTATAAACAATCTCACAATCGATTAAAACAAAAAATTACCTGTTTTTTAAGCTTTAAAGTTAGAGTTGTGGCAATTTTTTGGTCTATTAGTCATTACCACTGGAGGAGAATTTTATGGAATTATCAGACAAATCCTCAGGCCTGCTGCGTGACCCATTCAAACAGCTTGTACTCCAGTTCCTGTACATTTTATTGATGTCTACGTGTTGCATCCATACAGTTTTCGTATGCAGTTCTCTAACCAGGCTTGCTATTGTTAGCTGATAACTTTGCATTCGGCCCTACTGTTCAAATATGGTCTCTTCTGGCTCCAGACCATGAACGTGGCAACATTACAAATGTTGAGGCTTTTCAGGCCAGAAACCAACTGATGAGGAAGACTGTGATTTTGCAAGTTAGACACAAAGTTGATTTTGTGTTACCGTGTTTCTGAGAATCCTCAAGCTGAAGTCGTACAAAATGAACCCCAATAAAACTTTTTACAGTTTAGTGAGGTAATTTGTTAAAGCTAATATACTGAATGGCAAATACAGCAATACTAGGGGCATGTAAGAAAATAAAAGTGCACCGTTATATTTTTAGACATATTTGCACATCTTTTTAAAATAACAAGCATTCAAAACTCAGTTTGTGTAAGAATGGAAAAACTGACTTAACTAGAAGATTTACTTTAGAAACTTACAATGTACTTTGGACCTATAAAAAGGACAAAGATGAATTATGCTTGATTAATGTGTTCCACAAACAGCATGAAGTCTATGAATTCTTTATAGGCTTTTGCAATTAGGTTGGGTTTTCAGCATTTTATCTGACCCGAATAGTGATTTTGAATATAAATTAAACCTGAATGAAAATTTGTTTTGTCTGTTCTTTTGCATCAGAAAAACAGCTGCAACTTGGTTAATAAATTACAAATCTTTTACTCATTCAATGGACAAAATATTTTTTCCATCCATGTTGTTACTTTGGGGATTTTATATATCTGAGAAAGGAATACATGATTATGCATGAAAATTCCCAAACTTGGCTGAATGTATAGACTGTATATAAATGATGGCTGTAGCTATTCGTTAGTGAAGTCCTGTTGTGACGCTGCAATGTGAGTGTTTTGGCAATTAACGTTTTAGTGTCTGGACACTGAGCAAAGGGTGGGTTCTGACTCAGAAATTGAGGGACACGGCACATCCAAGAATCAGTGACAAGGTAGGTCCACCCTAAATCAGTGGTTCTCAAACTTTTCACAATGAGTACCACCTCATAAAATATATGGCTCTTGAAGTACCACCCTTATGACCCACATTAAAGTACAGTAGTATAGGCCTATTTAAGACCACATACAGTTTACACGAGACAATTTTGTTTCTTATATGAATGTTATTTATTTTAACTGTCAAAAACAGGATGTGACAAGTGATAATAATAACAACTGTACTGCATTAAAACATTCACAGCAGGTGGGATATCCAATCTTTAAGTGATGACCTGATGAAACCTCCTTCCTGGTCAAAACTACTCTGCGTTTATTAAGACTGTTGTGTTTTTAACATGTTTTAATGCTTTGTATCTTGTTCTATTTAATCTGAACAAGCCCCTAAAAAAAGTCAGTGATCACTGTCGGCCTCTCTCGGTTTTTATTACCACTGTTCATTTTAAAGCTCAGTTTTTAAAACCTTACATGTAACTACAGCCCAGCCCATGCAGCTGTATATTAATGACTAACCTCGTATTGTGGATGGATTATCTCAGTTGTTCTCCTGACTGAAGTTTGGTCCGTTTTCAGCATCCTGCCATGCAA
>VUQG01002327.1:0-17087 GCA_015106755.1 Etia nguti
CAAAGTCGTATTAAAACTAGTGCTGTTAGTGTTAATCCCGTTAAAATGACGTTAACGTCATAACCGCGTTAACGCGGCAAATCTTCGTTAGCGAGTTAACGCGGATCGCCCTGTGCGTGGGGCTGGACGGCGCTAACGCCTTGACACTGTGCAGCCCCAGGTTTTTCGGCCCGCTTGCATGTTCTACCAAAAACTGTGCTTTGGTGGGTATCTGACGGACGAAAACCAAACCAGTTCCACACCACTGAAGTTGGCACCATTTTTACAAACCAATTCTGGTTCATCTGTTTCATTCAACGATCCGCTTTCGCCCTTCTCATTCTCCTTCGCCACCATGCTTTTTCCGCGATGTGCGTATGAAAACAAAGGCACTGCGCATGCGCGTTTTACCCATATTCTATCCCGATATTTCATTTTCTTATCGTTGCCTAACATTTTACTGGTATTACCGTGAACGGTATGATATGGCCCACCCCTACTTTCACCATATGTTTTCATCACTGTTAACGTGATCAGGAGCAAAATCTGGGTACTAAACAATGGGCAGATGAGCGGGGACACATAATAGCTTAAACAAAATTAAGCCTGTTTTTCAGTTCCCTGAATGTGAGAAGCAAAACAAAACTCATCATTTAAGCTTATTAAATTGGGAAAAAATATTTTCAGGAAAAACTACGGGCCCAGCTGATACTCTAAAAGAAACAGTTCAAGTACAGAGCATCCACAAAACCATAATGTGTATTATTTTTACTCACCTGTTTGTATATTAACTAAATATACAAGAAAACCTTGCTTTTTATTTAACCTTTGTTAAATTTCTAAATGTTTTACAGAGTTAGGCTAGCCATTTCACCCCACCCCACCAGCCTTCATGCTGAACTTGGCTTCGACTAAACATCTCTTTCTCTGTGTTAATGAAAAAGGTGTTATATATTTGGAGATACGCTCATGATTTGTTTGAATGTGTTACAACAAACAAAACAATTTAAGGTTACTGGAAGTTGTGCTAGTCCACATTAAGGTGCAATAAAAAAAGGTCAGTAAACATTAAACTATAATCAAGGTTAAGAAGAGATGGTTTCAAATCAAAAAAACAATTACTATTCTCATTAAAACAAGTTAAAACCTCTGGATAATTGTAATTTTAATAACATTTTGTGATTCATGAAGGAGAAAAGCTTTAGTAAAACCATCTGCTTGCTCTAATAGTCAGTCCAGCTAGAATTAAAACCAGAAAACAAACAAATAAAGTCTTTACTGAGTTACTTATGTCAAAAGGTATGGGTAAAATCTGCATCTTAAATGACTTCACGAAACAGCTTATATACATTAGCCCTAAAACCCAGCTTCACTGGTGGCCAAATGAGCTCAAATTAAAACCAGAAGACTTCTGGACCAACATGAAGTTGGTTTATTGGTCATTATACTGCACAATAAATTTAAAATTACTGTTAACTTTACATTTACACTATTAGCTGATGTTGAATTGTCTATTTTTTTTATGTGACAGTAAAAAACGTGATTCTAACAAGCCTAGATATGAGTCTGGATATAAAACTTCAGAACTATTTTGTTACAGATAAAAAATGTAGCCCGAAATAGCTCCAAGTGCTGAAAGTTGTCCTCACGTCTTTGGTTACGTTCACAATTTTGAAAATAAATACACACCTGATTTGTTCATTTTTGCAAGTTTCAAATCATTTAGCAGGATACTGTGTTCAGGCACCTGCAGTCTTTTAAAACATGTTAACATTTCCCAGGTTAGCTACTGATGAATATAATATTTGTAGTTTTATTAATGTTACTGAATATCAGACATTATCACAAGAATTGTAAAATGATATCAATGAAACACTGAGGCACATGGCTTTGTCACCCTCTGCTGGCTGGACACAGCACTCCAGAAAGATTTCAGTATAGTTTTTATCTCTGAAAATGTTTATAAACTTTTTTTCTACTTTAGTTAAAGACTGAAACAAGTTTCATCTGCAGTAGATTAAAGTGGAGTAAAATTAAGGCAACAGAAACATCAGTCTTTGTCTGACCAAAACCTTAAACAGATTGTGCATAACACAAGTACAGATACATGTGAATACTAATAATAATAATATCCTATAATAATAACTAATAATCTATACAGTTCCAAGCTAAAGCCACGATTTCAGTTAATTTTTAAAATAATAAGTTTTATTAAGACTGAGATTTTGAGTATTTGAGCCAACATATCTACAACATGCAGACTCAACTGGACTTAAACACCAAGTCTGGGTAACAGTGACAGCTACATATATAGTTACATACATGATAACAATAATAATAATAAATAATAATAACTTTTAATGATAATTGATAATGATAATAATGATTTTAATCATGAGCACAATGCCCTGTTAATAGAATAGCCAACATAGCACAATGTACTAAAGAAAAAGCAGAAAATCAGACACTAGATGGGTTAGAAATGTGGAAACAAGATAAAATAAGCTGAAAAGTACTTGCAAAAATCAAAGCGAGAGTTCGGTGAACAGTTTCATACCAGAAGAAAACTACAATCCGTAAACAAGAACGGAAGGAAATATAACAACTCACCTTGATCTCGGAAAGCTGAAACTCCACCTGGAAGACCAGTTCAGAGCAGTTACCCGACAAAGAGAGCTGCTGGAACAGCTTTCTGCCACCTAACATACACAATGCAGTTATTTTTAGATCTACTGTTTCATACCAAATTCCACTGAAGGGACCTTAAAGCCTACAGTGCATTGTATTCCAAAAGAATGTTGTTTATGGATTATTTACATTCATGTTAGCAGCCTGTCTTTTTTGGCATACAGTCACATATCAGTTTTTGATCAGTGTCAATCATGCAGGTACAAACCAAATGAATATTGTTTAGCTCATGAAAACCTTGCCGATAATGGGGAAAAACAAACAAAAACATATCAAACAACAAAAATTAAAATTAAAATACATTATATACTAAACTACACAGGGAACAAATTAAAACACTAAATGACATAAATAATCAAGATGGCATCAGATTTATATTCTGATTGAATCTTAATCTTCTATTTAATTCATAACAGGTCAGCTGGCAGTGAAGACTATGGTTTGAGACCCTGCTCTTACTGTTTTGTAGAGTCTTTGTGGTGCAGCTGTTCAAAGTGATGCCATTCATTTCTGTCTGCAGTTTCACATCCTCCTCCAGCTCCTCCACCTCCTCTTTGAGTCTGGACATCACCATCTCTTTCCCTCCTTCTTGTCTCTGTCCGCACATGAACGCTCTGTGAAGGCAAATAATGTATGATCTAAAGCTGTAGACAGATTTCGCAGAATGCAGAACAAAAATTAAACTCACAGAGCATTTTGCATTTGTCCTCTGTAGTGGAACGTTATGTCCTTATTGTTTTCCTGTTGTTGGCGCTGCAGCGCTTCAACTTCAGTTTGAAGACGCTCAATCTCAGCCTCAAGCACCTTCACCTCCTCAGTGTTCTCGTCACTCATCTTCTCCATCTTGAAGGATAAAAACCAAAAGATTTAGTTAAAACACAGACACACACATATTAGTTTGTCAGGACAACTTTATAACTTATAAAAAATTATCAATTTGAAATTTACAGATGAAAACCACAAATCTACAGGAAAAGAACTCAAAAAAATGTATTTGGAGGAATTACATATTTTCAATCTGAAAAGTTGGATCAACTTCATTATATTACAGACATTGCTAATTTTCATTTAATATCAGTTAATAATCTAATCAATCAATGCTTTTATACTAATTATTGGATGCAATAAAGAAATGGTTTTGACTCTAACAAAGAATCACTGTTTTACCATAAACAACCCCACTTTCCTTTTCTTAACTCTCTCCTCATGGGGTTCCAGTTTAGGTTAATAGCTTTGCCGAGTGAAGTGATATGAATCCATGACTCTTGGACTAATAGGGTAGATTTGCATTTGAATTCAAAATTAATCTCTCTTTATTTGACACTGGTGAAACTCCTTATTTTATCCACTCCCTTTCAATTAACTTTAGTCAGACTTTACTGAAGTCAGCAAAGACTTTACTGAAGTCAGTTACTTTAGTCAGAATTTACTGAAACGGTGAAAAGTGAACACAGTACCACTGAATTTACAGAGGTGCTTCTTCGAGACTTTTAAAGTATAAACGCACTCCACAGCATTCCTAATAGTCTAAAGTAAGAAAAAGAGTGCCAAAGTGGTTACACTTTTATTATTTAAACCAGTAATTCCCAGCTAATGAGACACTATAAAAATAACAACAACGTTAAATTGAGTACAAACTGTCGAGCTAACTTTCCACAGCTGTTTCCGTTGTGAAGACGAAGTGTTTTTAACAATTCACAGTTCTATGTTAGTAGCTGATACAAAAGAGCTCTACCATTATTAAGTAATGATTACCTGTATTTACCTGTTTGTTTTCCGTTTCTTCGCAGATGCAACCGAGCACTTCGGAACCTCGCGCCCTCTGGATTCTACCACTTTTCTGAAATCCGAGGGGGGAAGAAATTGCTTCCGTGAATAACAGTCACGCCAGCACTATGGCTCTGTTAAAACAAATACTATTGTTGTATACATGTTTGCATTTTAAAGTACATATAAGTGTTTTATCATCGCAAATGAGCCACAAAACCATAGCCCACCAGGAATTTGCGTGACTCCATCACCCCACGTAGAATTAATAGAAATCCGCAGCTGTACCTAGTGCGTATTAATTTTTTTCCTTTAATTAATAAAATGGAATATAACAATGATATGTTAATTAGCTTTTGAAAGTAAACACTTTTATAATGAAAACAAATGTACCGGCCCCCCTTAAAAGCGAGTCTGTTTATTTATTCATTTTTAAACCACCGTTGAGTCTACGAAACATTTGGGTAGTTCCCGAGAAAAATGTTACGGATGGATTTATCTGCCGGACCGCAGCTCCGGACAGAAATTGTGGTAACACCAGCTGGATACATGTGAGGTAAACATTTGTGGCTTTTCTGACTCTGTATGTATAAATTCGCTTCTTGCTCGTGATAACAAATAAGACTAGTTATAAATCGACACACTTAGAGGTCATATATGTAGTAGACGCTCTATGATTTATGTTCTGTTCTATGTCTGGAGTTCCCCCAGGCTGAAATGGATTTACTGGATCCACTCAGCTGCATACAGCTAAAACCTGAGGCCCTCCTCTAGGTCCTGTCCACTTAAGTTTATTAATTTTGGACGCTTCTTTAAAAGGTGTTTCAGCTTTAAAGTTATTATGAAGTCTGTGGTTTGTAATCTGTATTATACTGAGAAGCGCAGTGCAGTGCAGTGCAGTGGAGTGGACAGGACACAATATTAGAAACAGTAAAACACCATTCAGAACCGTAGAGACGAGCAGGTCTCATCTGGCCTGATCTTTCATGCGAGCAGTGAGAGCTCTGTATCTGTAGATTTATAAGAAGCATTAAATCTGCTTTTCGGTTTTTGTTTGAATATGAATTTTTTTTTTTGTATGATATGCCTGTATGTTTCACAAATTGTTATGTATGCAGTATTTATAAATATGTAAAATATGCGAGGTAGTGATTCAAATGTACTTACTATGCCTGATTGAAAAGCTTAACATCAATTTACAAAGCTTTTTAAAGTGTATCCACCTTGTACTTACAGTCACAACAATGCGGCGGCTGTACGTCGGTGGGTTAAGCCACACGGTCACTGAGAAGGATCTGAAGGATCGATTTGGAAAGTTTGGAGCCATTGAGGATGTGGAGCTCCGGACCAAGAAAGACCCAGAGGGTAAGGAATCCAATATACACTGACACACTTTGACAGCCAGAATGGTGACAGTAACGATATTTAAATTCTGTTTATCTAATTTTATTCATGTTCTGAGACTTGAAATCAACTGTCCTGTCACATTCAACACTGTCACTATCAGGTACTTGTAAAATTGTTGCATTGAAAGGCATCTGATATTAAAGAACCAGCGGCATATATTTATGTTTATGTTTATTTGTTAAAAGTTAAAATCCAAAGAAAACTAAACTCTAAAGCATTTTCTTATTTTACTTTGCATTTCTATTTAAAACAACAAAACATACATAAATTTTGAACTTCTTTGCATCTAAGTTGCATTGAAAAAAATCGTTAGCTGTTGTTCTCACACTCCACAAATTATACAATGTTATTAACAAGTGATGCTTAAATACAAGATGTCAGAGCTGCTCTGAAAAAGATTTTTCAATACAACTGTGAAAGTTTAGTTTACTTTTTGATTTATGTTTTGGTCAGGGACAGTAAAAATTAATCAGAAAAACATAATCGAAAATAGATTTATGATCATTATGTTTTGTTCATTATGAATTCTTACATCTTCATAATCTTATTGTTCCTCCTGCAGGTGTTCCCTATAACACCTTTGGCTACGTCAACATCAATATTTCAGATGCCGACCTGAAGAAATGTAAGTGACCTTAGCTGCCGCAGGGAATCCTCAGATTTAACCCTCTGAGGTCTAAGTCATTATCAGTGACAACCCCAACCTTCTAACTCTAAACATATGTTTTAGGATTTAAGGGTTGTCATCCCCACCAAGTTAGTGGGGCTAGGTTAATAGGAAACTCTAAATTGCCCATAGGTGTGAATGTGGGAGTGAACGTGAGTGTGAATGGTTGTCTGTGTATATGTGTTAGCCCTGCGACAGACTGGCGACCTGTCCAGGGTGTACCCTTCCTTTCGCCCTAAGACAGCTGGGATAGGCTCCAGCGCCCCCGCGACACTGAAAAGGATAAGGGGAAGTGAATGGATAGATGGGTTGTCATTCCAACACATGTATTCACATGAGGTAAAACAAAATTATGCTCCGAGGTGCATAACACCAATACAACACAACAAAAGCAATATATACAAAAACCAGGAATAGGAAAACGTAGTTACAGTATATTTAAGTCTAAATAAGAATTGAGAGAAACAGAGGATTATTTTGAGGGGAAAAAGTAAATAATTTCTTATGCGTGTCAGTGAGAATGATTTTTTGGTTTGTTTTCTATTTACCAAAACTTTGGAGAGAGCAAACATATTCTGTGAGCATAGGGTTGGAGTCGTCATCAGTGATGACTTAGACCTCACAGGGTTAACTGTCTTATGTAACTAATATTCATTCACAGTGTTAGTGGGACGCCTCATCTGTCAAACTGAAGGAATCCTTCATCTAAACATGTAATTAACACTTTCAGTGAGAATCGTGGTTGTGTTGTTTGCATCATTGAGTAAATTTTCTACAGTCTGCTTTCTAAACTAGCATTTTAAAAAAACTGTTACATTATGAGATTGGTTTGTTTCCTCTGCAGGCCTGACAGTGCTAAACAAATCTAAATGGAAAGGGGGAACTCTGCAGATTGAAATTGCAAAGGAGAGTTTCCTGCACAGGTACAACCGCATCCATCTCGCCATGTAAATCTAACACTAACAAAGAAATTAAAATTATTATTGTACAAGTTATTGAATTATTAGGGGGGTTATTTTTCACTCAGACTTTAATATCAAGCCTCTCAAATGTTGGTTGTCTGGTTTGAGAATTCTGTATTTTTATGTTCACCAATCTTAAAAATTTGATCTCTGTACCTGTAGAAAATTATTCCTATCTGTTAGCTTGAGAGATAAAAGTTCTGTGTTAACTAAATAAATAAAGGTGGTAGAAGTGTGATGATGCATTTGTGTCATAGGCTGGCTCAGGAGCGGCAGGAGGCAGCAGAGCAGTGTCTCCAACAGCCTGCAGCTGAAGACAAGAGACAGAAGCTTCTGGACTCACTGAGTAAAGCTGGTGTGGACAACTTCACCATGAAGGCCGCGGTTCCAGGGACCGAAATCCCAGGACACAAGGTCTAGTCATACTCTTTCCCTCAAGACATGAGTATAACGTATGCACTAGCTCTCTTGTGGGGTCACCTAGTCACAATGTGGAAACCACTTCTCTTAAAAATTGAATATCTTTAACATAAATTATTACATTTTAGTTTGAAGGGTTTAAGGTTGGTGTTGACTGTCCTCTGGTTTCAGGACTGGGTGGTCAGTAAATTTGGACGGGTCCTCCCCATCTTGCAGCTCAGAAGTCAGAAAGGCAGCAAATCTCGAAACCTGAAGTACGACCCATCGAAATACAGCCACAATATTCGCAAACTGGACCGAAACGCCATCCCTGATGAGGCCACACCTGTGACCCAGCTCACCTGGGAGGTCCAGGGTGGGGATGATGAAATCAGTAAGAAGAGACGGGGTGAGTTCCCCCCATGTGAGCCATGGAGACCCAAGAAGAGTCGGACAGACAATGTTTCTGGCAGAACCAGGTATCCATGTGACCTTTCAGACTATTCCAGTAGACCAGGTTTGATTTCGTTAATCCACAAGGTCTCAGCTGGTTTCTGTCCCCGAGGGCCTCTGGGATTTTAGATTTTCCTTCCTGGATCCGCTTTGCTTCCTGGAAATTTCCTGTAGTTTCTAGGATGCCCAGGTGTTACCTCTGGAATTATGAGGGATATCTGCTGGTATATGTGATTCTGACATATTTATTCATGAATCACAAAAATTTTAACTCATTTCTGGAGTTAAGATAACAAGTTTTTTTTAAATTGCTAAGACTTCTAATGGATTTATTGTATTTTTCAAGCCACCCGGTTTCTGGACTTCTTAGAAGTCCATACTTGTTCGTGACATTCCATATTTCCATGTTTGTTTAATTCTCAAAGGTTCCTATTCGATTTTCTAATGTTCTAAATGTTTTGGGAATTCCTAGAGCTTTGCAAGCTTTCAATAATCCGTTCTGTTTTCATGGATTAATGATGTTTAGAAAACACAAGCAGATTCTGGGTTTTTGGAATACCAGTTTATGAATGTCCCTTCCTTCTGTTGCTTTACCTTAGATTTGAACAGCCTGTCAACTCTGTCAGTCACACTGAGGCTCATCAGCTCACCAACGGATTTGAAAAACAAAACGACCACAGACTGGCACAGAAGAAGTGGATACACTTTACTGACAGTGATGCCGACTCAGAAGAGGAAATCCACAGGCTGGTGGCAGCTCAGCAGACCTCCCATGTTACACCACAGCAGCAGGAGGTGGAGGAGGAAAATCTGGAAGTGGTTGGATATGACTTCTTAGCAAAATCTGCATGCAAAGGTAACAGATGTGTTTTAAACAGGCAGTTTGCTCGTTTTAAAAATTCAGATTTGTCATTGTTTATGTTTACAATTCAAACCTCAGTGATCAGTTTAACTTTATGGCTGTTTATTCATTTTACTTTCAAATGCACATGTAGGTTCACATGTGCAAAAAGGCAATAACGAAGACTTCTCACACAGGATCCTGTTGTACTGAAGTACTCATGAAAGCCACGGATTTCATTCTGTATGATTTCATTTATACTTTGACGAGCAGAAAAGATGCCAAATTCTTAAACAGATTACATCAAGTAACCTGATTTTTATTTGTGGATTTTTGTGGCACATTGACTGCTAATTCTGTGTAGTGCGTGCATGTGTGGATGCAGATTTCTAAATGTGGTATTAGCTTTATACAAACCCAGGATATCAGGGATGTTCTTTCATCGAGTGACGCTGATCAGTACTAAATTGTGTCAAAAGTCACTACAGTAAATAATAGAATTAAATATGAGTGAATCATCCTCATTTTCTCCATCCCAGAAAAAAATATATCGATCTTTAGAATAACAAGTTTTCCTCTTTGTGATTCCAGGTGATCAAGACAAGGATGACTACGACTCTGCTGACACAGATGAACTCTTTGCATCGAGAAAACCTCCTCTTGCTAAATGTCAGGAGAAACATACTCCCCCAACAGCAGAGCACCTCTCAGGAAACAACACACACAAGAAGAGAAAAACAAAGAAAAAGAGAAAAGCTGGAGAGCAAGAGAAAGAGGACGGATCAACAGATGACGAAGAACCGTCCTCCGTGCAGCAAAAGGGGGATTCTAGTGAACAGAAGCTAAATAAGAAAACTCATATCCTCCCTGTCGTAAGGCCATCCTCATCAGAATCAGATAGTGATGAGGAAGATGAGGGTGATGAGGTAGACTCAGTGGATTCATGTTCAGACTCTGATTATGAAGCCATGTTTTCTAATGTCACCCATCTGGAGATTTCCCTGGCCGACCTGCAGAAGCTAGCTGAGGAGGCCCAGCAGAACTCAAAGACTGTAGCTCCCAGCTTCCTCGGAGCTGGGCTAGAACAAGAAACGCTTTTCACGTCTTTTCCCGCAGAGCAACCCACTCCAAAGACAGGCTCCACGCCTGAAGAGATCCTCGCCATGATCATGGAGGATGACAGCAGCGAGGATGACAGCAGCGAGGATGAACAGAAGATGAAAAAGAGGAAAAGAAAAGGTGTCACGTCAGCACCACTGCCTGCCTTCCAGGGCACAAAAGCATTGAATGAGGTATCGGAAGACAAGGAGGAGGACGATGGAAGAGGAAGAGAGGTTAAAAAACAGAAGATGAACTCCAATTCTCCACAACTGGTTCACAAAGAAACAGACAGCAAAACCATCACAAGCGTAAGAGACCAGAAACATGCAGAAACAAAGATTTCAGACAGCAGTGAGCAAGAAAGGGATGACGATGATGAAGAAGAAGAAGATGAGAGTGATGACGATGATGATGATGAAGATGAGAGTGATGATGAGGAGGAGGAAAAAAAAGAGATTATAAAAGACATGGCTCCTGATGTTTTAAAAAAGGTCACAACTAAAGTTTGTGTAAACGCAGGAAAGGCTGAGACTGAGTCTTCGTCTAGCAGTGAAGAAGAAGAGGAGGAGGAAGTGAAGCAGGGGAGGGTGAACTCCAGTCAGATTGTTGTAAGTGTTAAATCTGCAGCAAAGGCTTCACCTTCATCCTGCAGCTCATCTGGAAAGGATGAGAATGAGCAGCAGGTAATTTCTGCTAAAGGTGGTGTGAAAGCAGCTTTGAACAGGGAAACCTCCACCAGCGAGGAAGAGGAGGAGGAAGAGCCGGCACCTCCCCAGATGGCATTAGGAGTTGAGGAGGAAGAGGAGCGGCAGAGACAGGCCAACATGAGGAGGCTGGCTGCTGTACAGCAACGACAGAAAGAAGCCGAAGAACATAAAAAACTCATCCAGGGAGCACTAGCCAACCTGGTGAGAGTGCAGTGTGTGTCTACAAGATTTTATATTAATAAACTGATTAGTTTAGAATTATTTTAACCTAATTAATAAAATCAAAGCAGTTCTTGAAGTTTGGAAGGTGTTCATTCCACTTAAGTAAAATTTTCTTTGTGGGTACACTTTTTGATTGATGTTTCTTTGGAAAAATAAACCTAATCTTTAGCACAGAATTATAATGATAATTTTTCATTGCCAAATTTAATTTAAAGTTTCGTGGTTTGATTTTTTTTTTCTTTCCAAATATCATTTCTTTTCTGATATTAAGAACCTAAAAACATGTCGAGTATATCCACATATTCCTCACACCTTTGAAGGCTGGCAGAGAGGCTTCATTAAAAGTTTAGTCCTCTTTGTGTGCTGAAGGCTACAGATTTTCATATGACACATTTAGTATTGTAAATTATTATTACTGATAATGATAATACGCTGTATCTTCATCAGGATGCTCCTGTGGCAGGAGCAGGGAAACACATCGTATTTAGCTCTGACGATGAAGAAGATGATGGTAATGACGATGGAGATCAGCAGAGGATGGCATCAGAGGTCTTAGCATCAAGGAAGACACTGTTCCAGGACAGCCAATCAGAGGATGAGTCCACTGGTGATGAAGCCGCAGCAAATAAAAGTGTCAAAGTAAAAGCGTCGGTGAGTAAAGACTTGCTGAGCTAAGGTCTCTGAACTGGAATATAAGAATATACAGCTGCAGTCATGCACTATTATTCCACCAAAGATGGTCATTATTATCAGTAGACATTTTAACTGCTCGTGATAATGTGGCTCTAAACGGGCTGTTTTTTAACTTTGCATTTGTGTGTTTCAGGTGCGTCCGAAGTCATCGGGCCCTCAGCTGTTTGGCGGCAGTGACGATGAAGATGAGGAGGATGGCAGCAGGTTTGACATCAAGCCTCAGTTTGAGGGTCAAGCGGGACAGAAGGTGAGAAAAGAAGTTTCCACACTGCTGCACAGAGGTGGACATAATGTTTTAGCTCAACCCTGGACTTGTGGAAACTCGAAACTTCTCACTAAATATTGGTTTGTTGTTTTTTGCTCAGCTGATGGCGCTGCAGTCTCGCTTTGGGACAGATGAGCGTTTCCGGATGGACTCTCGCTTTCTGGAGGAGGAGGAAGAGGTTAAAGAGGAGGACTCAGGTGAGATTGTGGATGCAGGTACACTAGCTGTTAAATGCAGGAAAGCAGATCAAGATGGAGAAACCCCGTGGTTTTTAATGTGCTCTGGACCAGGATAACAGACCAGCATGCATATGAACACCATTCATTTCTTCCTATGAGATACTGTGGAGCTTGGTGTGCTCTTATTTTCCAAAGCTATATAAATCCTTTTGAAATATGGAAAATATCATCAGTCTATTAAAGCATCACCAGCTGGCCTGAAATTACACAGAAGTTAAAGATTTTTTTTTTTCATGAACAAAAGAGTCAAGCTAATTTTCTGTTTGAGTAACTATGAAAGTTTTTACCAATTTAGTTGTGCTGTAACAAAACCTCTTTATGCACTTTACACATTCTAAGCACATCATACACACTTCTTTATCCTTGATTTTAAAAAATAATTTCCTTGAAACATTTAAGTTAAACATGTTATGTGTTTGTGATTCAGAGACAAAGAAAACCCTGATGGAAGATGATGAGGATATGGAGGAAGAGAAGAAGAAGACCCTGTCCATTCTGCAGAGTGTTCTTGGTCAACAACACTGCAGCAGCAAGACTGCTGGCAAAGCCAAGAAGTTCAAGTGAGCTTCACACACTCTGAATCACAGCTGCTTCTGAACTGGAACAAGTCATATTCACTATGGAGAAAATAAAGAAACTTAAAGCTGTGTGACTGTGTGTTTGCAGAGATGTGTCAGCGCTCCATTACGACCCCAGCAAAGAAGAACATGCTGCATTTGAGACCAAGAAAGAGGAAGTCAAGAAGGAGAGGTACAAGCTCCGAAACATGAATTTCTGCCTCTTAAGTTCTCTAAATAAACTATATTAACACTATGTTAAGTTGATCTAGATTAATGGATAGTTCTAGGATTTTGTAGTTTGTTGTTTTAAAGAAATCCATTAGAAACTTCTACACTCTTTCTATGGTGTTTGTTTCCACTAAACACTTCAAAAATAGATCAGAAAAAGTAGTAAGGGATGGAAATTTCATTAAAAAAAAAAGTGGGAAGATGTTTCTAACAAACACTGTTCAGTCAAACAAGTAGTAGTTTGTTTGGATATTATTTTCAGCAGTGGATTTAATACATCAGATAATCATTAATATTGTAGGTGCCAGACTTTGACACAAAACTATCTCAGTAAAGATAATATGTAACAGTGCTTCTACTACCTGTACGTCAGCTCAGTACAGACCCAGATGGACTACGTTTAGGCGATATCAGGGTTTTATTTTTCTGGGCTCATACACTGTAAACAACACAATGGCTGTGTGCTTCTTTAAAAGACCTCGGGCACACTCGATTGTCAGTCAGACTTCCCTCACTCCTCTGCCTGAATCACTCTGCCCAACCTCTCCTCCCGCAGCTGAGCAGAAACATCACCCTGCTACCTACCCACCAACACAATTATAACTATTGTTCTGCGCGTCATCATTACGCTGGTTTTACTGTTAAATATTGAGTACTGCACAAGGAAAACATTACAAACACTGTTAGAATTCAGGTTTAAGTCAATGAAGTACTTAATATACTTTTTGCAAAGTTACAATAATAACATAAAGATTTTCAGCATTCACATGTGCAGGAAACCAGAAAATTCAACCTGTGATCTGTTGTCTTCACAGCAAAGCTGCCAGGAAGAAGAAACGTGAGGAAGCTCAAAAGCTTCCAGAGGTTTCTAAAGAGATTTATTATGACGTGTCAGGCGACCTGAAGACCGTGTTCGGTCAGAGCAAGGATGAGACAGATCAACAAGAAGAGAAGATGAACTGGGACCAGAAGGAAGAAGAAGAAGAGCGTAAAGAGAAGGACCAAGAGTCTGCCCCGCTGCTCTCTGTTCCCAGTGCGGAAAAAGAGGATTCGTTTGGATTTAAATTTTCCTTCTTTGGAGATGACACAGAGACAGGAAGTAAAGAGACAGGTAGGTAGAGCCTGAACTGATCTTAATCTTCCAAATACATGAGGTCTGTTGTTTTTAAAAAAAAAAAAAAATCTTTCCATTTTTCTCAAAACAGCTGACTACAAGGTAGAGGCCATACAAGCTCCAAAAGTGTCATGGCATCAAGACCCACGTTTCCATGACAGCAGCTCAGAGGAGGAAGAGGATGAGCAGGAGGAAGATGAGGAGCACGGCAACACCACAGCTAAAACTACAGAGTAGGCAAAACAAACTTTAATCCTGTGAACTGCTTCACGTGTCACCACTTTTATGTGACCAAGGTTTTCCACAAGGACTGAAACTGAGCACTGTTTTAATAAACTCAGTTTGTTTTTGCCTAAAATCTTAGAAGTTCAGAAATGTGAGAATCTGTGTCTGTTTGGCATTATTGTTTGGAAACTATTTATGACAAAGATGAGAGTTTGACAGCATTGTTGCCAGTTATTTTTGGTTCATTAACACGGCTGCTTTCACACACCTGACCAATCAAAGCATGAAGTGGATATGACTGTGAGATTGTTGTGAAAGGAGACAGGAGATTGAAGATGTATTGAATCGATACAAAGACAATACAGTATGATCTGAGCTTTTGTGTATTTTTGTTGTCTTTTTACAGAGTAGTGACGCCGTCACACACTGAATTCTTCTTCTTTTACCCTGATGATGACAGACTGACAGGTAGGATGGTGATTCCAAAGGAAAAAAAAGAAAATGATCTTATTAGCTGTCTGTGAGAGTCAATACTGTGTGGGTAAATCTTTTTTTTCCTTATGCGAACTCAGAGGTGACAGAAGTTATTAAACTGTTATCCAGCAGCAGGTTAGATCTGCAGATATGTTTTCATGTCAGCGGCGATTTCCAATTTTTTGTTGTTGTTGTTTTTTGTTTTTTATTTTTTTTTAAGTTGATGAAAGTTCTGATGTGTGATCTGAACACTGTTTTCTCCTTCAGAGGGTCCCAAGTTGTTCTGGCGTGTGTCTGAGTTGGAGGAGCAGAGGGAGCAATGGGAGGAGAGGAGGAGTGCACTCAGACAGGTACAGAGTTTATGTGAACACTGCTAAAACCGGTCAAGAAGTTAAACCTTGTTAGATGCTAAAGCTTCAGTTTTAAGATTTTTTTTTTTTTTTTAATGAGAAACATAGCTCCACAATTTGTTTTTATAGTGAGTATGTTATACATTACATACCATAACTTTATTACACTGCCAGTCTGTGTTTGTAACACTAGGTTTTTTAGTTTTTCTGAAAAAAAACAGTAAAATCTCTCATCTAGGCCAAAAAGGGAACATATCTACACTCCCCTTAAAACCACCGCTGCTAATACTGGTAATAAAGTAGCTTAAGGTGCCAATCACTGAGGGAGTCTTCGAGAGAGTTGTGAGTTACCCGCCTTCTGGAGTTACTTGCTTTCCCTAAATGCAATCTAAGTATAAAACATTTGGTGCACATTGCAACTTCTTTGTGTTTTGGCTCAGACAATAAGTAAACAAGACACAGGTTGTGGTGCTAAGGTCACCTTTCTTCCTTGTACAGACATGTGATGCCACGGAGCTTAGAGGCCTTACAGCCTGTTCACCGGGAACATCTTGCAGAAACGAGCCTTGATTCCTCAACTTTTTACCTGGCTGTCTTACTTGCTGAGGCCTCGGCGTCAGCAGTGACTGATCTCTCTAAATAAAACTTAAACTTCCCGTCTGTCCATTCATCCATTTTCTTTAGTGCTTATCCAGCTTAGGCATGCAGGGGCGCTGGAGCCTGTCCCAGCTGTCATAGCTTGAGAGAATGAATGCCGGACAGGTTACCAGGCACTGACGGGTGGTCTACTTAATGATCTTGAAACCCAATCACCCAGCTAAAGCAGCAGGGAGAAACGTCTGCAGTGGCAAGGCATCAGCCCAGAAACCCACAAGAGCAGCGAACCTTCAATCACCCCTTTGACAAACCCAGCTGTCGTCCTCACCGCATGATTTCACAAAGTTCTAGCCAGTGATGGATGAAAGCAATCAAGAAGACAGAATTGGAGCAGGAAGATGTGTTTTAAAGTTTTGAAGAGGACTGTGGAGAAAGGTTTCTCTGTGATGAGGACCTTAGTATTTTTAAAGCTCTAATATTTTTATCTGTTTATGGGTTTAACATTTTCTTTGATGTTGTTCGTGGGAGCATTTATGAGCACTGGCAGAGGAAAGGTTTAATTCACTGCATTACCAACCACAACTCTTGTCTTCGTGCAAGTCACATCTGTGGGTGCATAAAAATGTCTTTGCCGAGTCTGATAATTATGCAGGAGTGAAGACGTAAACTGGCTCAAGTCATTCAGTAAACATGTTTCGGCTTTCCCGTCTGTGTTCACAGGAGTACCGCAAGAAGCACAAGGATGCTCGGAGGAAGCTGACGTCCTCCCTGAAGAGCTGAGGATTGTGGGCAATGAAGTCTTTGTGTTTCAGCACTCACTGCCCTGAATTCGTGCCTGACAGAATTCGTGCCTCACCGATCATTTTACCTTTCTTGGTGCCATTTTTTTGCCTCGGACTGATTGTAGCAGTCAGCAGGATGGAGAGCAGATGGCTGCCAAAGACAGTGGACTCATCTGAATGTTTAAATCGTCCAGAATTTCAGATTAAATGTTTATTTTAGTGGATATTGATATTTTGATGAGATATTTTGTAGTCAGTTTGTTTTTCTTTTTTCTTTTTTTTTTTTTTTTTTTTTTTTTTTTTTTTTTTTTTTTTTTTTTTTTTTTTTTTTTTTTTTTTTTTTTATATAAAAATAAAAAAAAAAACA
>VUQG01002327.1:19710-31383 GCA_015106755.1 Etia nguti
CGCGTGGAACAGCATCCTGGCGGGCCTGGCCTTCTGGGATTTCCTCGTGCTGTTCTTCTGCCTGCCTGTGGTCATCTTCCACGAGCTCACCTTGAAAAGGTTGCTAGGAGACCTGTCCTGCAGGCTCGTGCCCTACCTGGAGGTAAGCAGGAGGTGAAGGTGCGCGTGAAGGAAAGTGTTTTAGTATTTAGCCTACAAGCAGCACCTTTTAGTGTTGCGTGAACATCTGTAATAACGTTTTTGTCAACAATTACACACTTTCACACACCCGAGTTTTACTATGTTGTATCAACTTCTTCCCGTGTTTCCACAAATTCCTTAATCAGTGCCAAGATCTCTGTTTTATAAATAGTTTAATAAATACTTACATGTTTATTATAGATGCACTTAAAGTGTTCCCAGGTAAAGAATCTGCGTAATACTTTATTCGGCTGTTTCACTGACATGTTTAAATATATTGTCACTTAATTTTTCTTTAACTCATTTCAGGTTTTTATGCATTACATTTAAACACATCATCGACCTCGATCAAAGCAATTAAAACATCAATAAACCGTGATAATAAATTAAATAAAAGCTGAAGTATCAAAAAAACAAAACAAGAAAACACTTAAAAATTACACACAACAATGAAAACTGCCTAAAGATACTAAATTATTCAGCGATTATTATACAGCGATTAAACTCGTGATTAAAGAGTGATTAATGATTAAAAATGAATAGATGTTGAAATTTCTTTTTTTTAATCTAATGGATAGACCCTAATCGTCATAATGATTAATCTTTGATTTTACTGAAATACATTTCTAAATTGTGTGAAATAAGTAAAAAAATATCTGTGATCTCCTTAGTCAAATCAATTTTAAATACATTTATGAAACATCAAGTTCTAGGATCAGTGATATAAAAACACTTTTATACTCATTTAATTGATTAGAGTTCATTTTCTGCGGGTAATCTTTAATTGGTTGTTTATTTTAGCATCATCCTCTCTGCAGCCATTCAAAATTGAACATTTCTGCACAGAGAGCGAGGCAGCGAGCCGTCGGTAACTTTCACACAATTGTGGAAGTTTTTACAGCCCGTGTTTGACTCATTTTAAGTGATTTCCAGTTTAATAAAGAAACCTCCAGGTCTGATGAATGGCCCGCTTGTGTCTTTGTTCCTCCTCAGTTTCAGCAGCCTTTACTTTGAACAAACGTTCGTTATGGTCTGTTTGGCCTCTTCAGTCGTCTGTTAAGAACCATCAGGGGAGGCTAGTGTGGGGCCCCAGCATGAAGAGGCTGTTCTTCCTCACATTACAAGAACGAAACAGTGAAATACAGAAACGTAGTTTTCAAGAATGGTGGTGTTTATGTGCAGGTGCAGCTCCAAAACTAAGTCTCAGTAATGAAAGAGAAACTGTTGCTAATCCTGATGAATCACTGAATGAACAAAGAAAAAAGAAAGAAAGAAATAGAGATAACAGGCCCTCTCTCTGAAAGAGAGCTCCATTTTTTTAATGCAGAATACCAGCTCAGGATGGACCAGCAGCAGCTCAGTTTGGAATAAAAAAAAGGTTTTGTTGCATGTTTTTAAATCTCTATTTTGAGACCCAGTGTGCATCTGAGTTTAACTAGCATACAGGACAAAAAGGCTTCTGGCTTATATGGAGGATAAAAGTGCAAATAAAGATATTGCTTTAAAAATTTAGTCACTAATCAGACGGTCAAAGCAATAACAGATTAGACACTTGGGATATAAAATGGTATTTAAAAGAATGCTCTTGAATACGTCATCTTTAAGTGTTTTGTCTAAATACAATTTCAGATGCTGACATCTTCTCTGCATCACACAACAGTGATGTTTCTTTGAATCGTTGCCTTGGACAACAGAAATTTAAAGAATGTATCATAGAAGACCTTCAGGTTTTAAGGACCTACTGAAAAAAATTTTTCATGATTAATTAATCTTGTCATTATGTAAAATATCAGAAATGAATGAAAAGCAAGACCGTTACAATTCCTTAAAGACCAAATAATTGATAGGTATTGAAACAGACATCATTTAGAGGGCAGTTGTTTTAAGTTAAAAACTGAGGAAGGGGGTTAATTTAGATTTACTCTCACTGAGTGATGAGTGCTTCAGCACGGAGATAAAGTCCTGCAGCCTGTGGAGTCTTCGTTTTTGGCTCTAAACCAGCTCTGTCCGCCTACACAGCTTCAGATCACTGAAGTGGAGTTTTACTAATTTGTAATAACAGCTTGTGTGAAGCAGTCTTTAACAAGGTCAGACTGCCGGCCTCCTCTATTCTTTGCAGCTTTACCTATTTTTATGCTAATCAGTGAATTAATTTCTGGTTAATGAATTACTGTTGTTTTGTTTTTTTTAAATGCTCTTTTACTGAACAGTACTGAAGCAGGTCAGGCTGCCAGCTGCCCTGTGCTCCGTTAGTTAAACTATTTTCATGCTAATTAAAGCTCTGTGTTAATTATCTTGAGTTGTGTCTTAACAGTCTGAGGTCGTTAAGCACTCACAGAGGGAGGACAAGTCTCTGTAATGATAGTCCGTGTTTCTGGCCAAAACCACCAACTTTAATGGGCACGAGGCACCAATTACTGTCCCCAGTATGAAGGCTAAGAGCTTTTACAGCATAATGACCTTCTTTTCCCCTCTGTGTGTCCTTTCATTTCTGTTTCTGTGTTCTGAATGTTAATGGAAAGTTGTCTTTCTAACTTTCTTCTTAATGCTGTAGATTTGGCGAATTTAGTCTGTAGCTTGGCATAAAGAGCAGAGGAAATCCTCAACGTGCTTTCTTCAAAGCAATCGTTGAATTATAATATTTCTTATTAGCGTCGTCTTACTGTTTATGCCAGTAAAGTACGAGAATTAACTATTTGAAGTAAAATGGTTAAACAAAACAACCTTTAAAATAGTTAATAATAACAATATTTTGTTAACTATTAATAAATTAGGTCTTAATATTGTATTTAACATTTATTAACCATGAAACAATATTTGGGTAACATAATGAACCATGGCATCAGGACAGGTGCTCTGCAGTTTCAGCAGTTTGAGTTATGAGTGTAAAAAGACCAAAAAATAAATAAATAAAAATAATTAAGAAACATTTTTTCTGTCATGGTTCTGAGGTGTTTTTGGACTGAATCGGTTTGTTTTGTGGGGTTTTGGAGCACCTATTTTTGGTATTGAAGGCGTCTTTAATCTATCTTCTGCTATTTTTTACATTATTTGGTCTCTGTTGGTGTTTAGTTCTGCTTATATTCAGATCTCTCAGTCTTCTTAAGTCTTCATCTCCATTTGTGAGTCCTTGTTTAGTTGTTTCCTGTTTAGTTTTTACAGCCGTTCTCTGTGTCTTGGGTTAAGTGTGTTAGGTTGATTGTCTTCATCTGTGTTTTCACTTGTTTCCTCTTCCAATGTTCCGTCTCCCAAGTCTTGCATTTGGATCCATATCCTGCCTGCCACACAGCTGTACTCTGACATGTTCTGTGGTTACACAGTGTGAAAATGTGATGCCTTAGTAATGTGAAACTTGTGTGATGTTAGCTTCTCCAGGATTTAAAGGAGAAATCATTCAAAAGCAGTCATTCAAAAAAAACAATTAAAAGTGTGAATATATCATATGGGGGGAAAAAACTGCATTAAAGCAATAGTTAACACATCTTGAAAAATGTTTTTTCTTCTCAGTGAGAGTGAAATATCTTGATGGCACATGTCCTTTATGAAAACACCAGTGACTATATTAGAACATTATGGTACTGTGACATAGGACAAATAATGATAACCTTTCATGTGCTATAACTTCTTTTGACCTGCCACCGATCCCACATGGTGATATGACATTTTTTAACAGAGCTCAAATGTGTTTCATGTGGCTCACTCCAAATATTTCAATCCAGGGCTTGCACCTCAGAGAGTATTTATAGTATGAATGTAAAATTTTGCATGGCTTCATTAAAAATACTGAAGCAATTGTAGAAAAACAACCATCAGATTCTGAAAGAGTCAGGTGGGGGGGAATGATTAATTTTTAAAGTTGGGCCCAGTGGGGGAATCAGCCGCCATGGTTTTTTTGTAGGATAAAAATCACACTTGGAAACAAGTCTACATTATATTTCCTTTTTTAAACCAAGATCCTCATGTTGTGGTTTGTGCAGCCAGCTCAAGGCAAAAATTTGTATATGACTGCACTGCAACTGTGAACGGATGTCTGTCAACAACTGCACTGATTCTTAGTGATGGTTTATTAATGTTATTTTCTGATCAATTTCCTCACTCTGTCAGGTGACCTCTTTGGGCGTGGCCACATTCAGCCTCTGCGCGCTCAGTATTGATCGTTTCCATGCAGCCACAGGCCCCGGGCCTCATCAGACTCCAAAGGTGGAGTCCTGCCAGTCCATCCTGTCCAAGCTGTCCGTCATCTGGGTGGGCTCCATGGTCCTAGCTGCCCCGGAGCTCCTGCTGTGGCAGCTCCTTCAGGAAACTGTCAGTGTGCCGACGCTTCCCAACGACCCACAGCAAAGCCAGCATGGAGGCTCACTGATGGCAGCCTTTAGAGGCCGGACTGATGCATTTAAGGTGGATATGTGTGTCCGTGAGCCGTCTGTGGACCTCCCAGAGAGCATCTACTCTCTGGTGCTGACCTATCACGAAGCTCGAATGTGGTGGTTCTTTGGATGCTACCTTTGTTTGCCACTGCTCTTCACTCTGGCCTGCGATTTGGTGACAAAGCAGGTGTTAGCACAGCGACTACCGCAGAAACCCAGCAGTGAAAAGGTGACTAGCAGGTGCTCTTCCTCCTCTTCGTCTTCATCTTCGACAAAGAAAAAGCAGCATGTGAGGGAGCAGAGGCTACGCTCCACTGTGATGGCACTCACTGTCTTGTACGTCACGTGCAGCCTGCCAGAGAGCATTTGCAACATCACCCTGGCGTACATCTCTGTCCCAGTGACCGCTGCGCTTCCGGCTCTGGTTCTGCCGGCATTGGGTCTGATTGGGCAGTTCCTGCTGTTCGTGCGCTGCTCTGCAACGCCAGTGATGCTGCTGTGCCTGTGTCGCTCGCTGGGCCAGGCCTTCATGGACTGCTGCTGCTGCTGCTGTGAAGAGTGCCTCCCTGATGGCAACTCCTCTTCATCTTCCTCTGCCTCAACTGCTGCGACCTCCACCCTCTCCTCACCCACATCGCCTTCGCCAGTCTCCCTGTTTCCTTCCAGCAAAGAGGAGCCGATGAAGAGCCTGTTGCCGGCAGAACCAGCAGTCCATGAGAGAGTGAAAGACTCATCAGCAGCTATTGGGACGCCCTGCTGAGGCTCAGAACAGTTTATACATCACTTTAAAGGTTTATTTTGGGTTTAATACAACTTGGTTCTTAATTTGGTAGTTTTGTCCAACATTTTAAAAAGTGACATTTCAGTCAGGATAACTGTAGTCAAAAGGAAAATTTACATCTGCATTAATTTACACTTGGTGACCTCCATCAACAATAACAGACATGACAGATATGATATGGAAGCAGGAACCAGGATGTAGGTGGGTTGCAAAGTGGCTTGCACAGGGGCGCAACCAATCTGACATTGCTAAGGCATAAATTAAATTGCATGCTTCACATGAGATGGCCAATTGGACAAGTAGAAGCATATTAGCCGAACATCAGCTGATGTAGGTTTATCGCTAAGATCAGCTGATCTGAATGGATCATTACCTGTGTGTATCGATGTTATGCTTGATTTTACTCACCAAATCAAAGATCTGGGAGCACAGTTACATTACTAAGGAAGGGAGAGTCATCAGTGCAGAAGAGAGGACGAGAAAGTTTGAAAAGAAACCGGTATCGGGACAGCTGTGTTTCAGTCTGTTTCTGTGATTTTAACCTTCATCTCTTAGGTCTAACAAAGGCACTGTAGTGATATTCCAACTAGGAGGAATTATTTGCACCAAGGTGTATCATTTTACTCTATAAATGCTGCCATTCTTCTTTTTACCTTCTGCACAGCTGAGTCCCATGCAAACCTTTTTCTGCACTGTTAAGATTTCAAAACAGTCACTAAAAATCTGTTCTGGCCAACCTTTTTTTCCAATGTGGTTTCTTGTTTGACTGATGAAGAATCAGAACTAAGCAAAAGTAATTAAGGCAATGTTATGAATAAAATCTTAGTTAAATTCTACATACAGAATCGGAACAAGTGCCCAGGTGTCTAAATATGCATGGCAATGCAGTGCATCTAAAAACTAGGTACCAGTAGTAAAACCACCAGTCGAAGTTGTAGCTTGAAGTGGATCTGTGAATTATAATGTGTGCTGACAAATGTTTACTTTTTTCTATTCCAGATATGTTTGATTAACATATAACCTGTAAATACAGGTTATATATAAACTGGCATTTCATCAGTGCTCAGCTTTTAGGTTCGTGATTACACTGCTATTGCAGGTGGTCAAACTTAGGGACAAAAATACCAAAATAAAATCCAAGTCGTTCAGTCTGTATAAACTTGGGTAGAGCCACTGTAGAGCAGAAGTTTGTCAGACTAGTGTTAGGTAATTATTCAGATTGTGGAGCATGTTCTAGATGGATTTAATTCCATTATTAAATGATATTTCATTGTTTTATGGTACAATTTACATGTCATAGTTATTGATAATTGTCTAATTCCCATTCAGGATATTTGCATCACATTTTCTAAGTACTGTATGAAAAAGAAACTCATTTGAGTTTGGGGGGATTGTTTTGGGAAGGCGTTTAAACTGAAAATGACGAAATACCGCACCAGGACAACTGCCAGCAGACTGATTTTTTTCAACAGTTTTTTGGGTTTTTTTTTTGTTTGTTCCTTTGTTTTAAATATATGATTTTACTGTTATTACTTATACATGGCTGATCTGCACAGGAGACATCAAATACGTGGATACATAAAGTTCAGGTGGTACAGGTTCACAATGGGATCAATCAACATGAAGAAATGTGAAGCTAAAGTTTGACTTTTTTTTACTTGTTTTATTATTTTTGATTGAATAAAATACATTTTGAAAAAATGTGTTCTTTGTTTCTTTAATATCTGGCATAAACAAAACAGTAGGCAAAACTATCCATTAATGACTTCATCTATGAAGAGAAATTAGTTATTGAGATAAAATGGTTTTGATTTTATTTTATTTTTTAAATAAGCAGAAATAGCAATTTGAAAGCAGGACATATCTGAGGGTGTTTTATATTTTTTTCTATTAATAAATATATTGAAGTCGTATCAGAATTGTATGCTGTTTACATCCTTGTCATTTGAATTTACAGTGTAAGTTTACTGCATTGTATAAAGACCTTGCATTAGAGTGTGTTGTAGCTTATACTCAGTACACACCTCCAGCTAAGTTAAAAAATGACATTAACAAAAAATTACTTGATTTTCATCTCATACTCTCAAAAAGAAAAAAAAAGCCCAAAAAGGTAACTTTAAGTAATTTGACTACATGTAAATTATCCAGGCAATTTTGAACAAGTAAAATGTTAAGTTCAGGTATGTACCGCCTCACTGCCGGTGGCTGCTTGACGGGGCCTGGTGCCCATGGCTCAGTTGGGCCCCTTCTGGGGGGTGGGGGGCCTCTGGCCTCTGGGCCTGGGGATCGGTCCCCTCTGGGGCGGCTGGCTGCCGGCAGAGCCCACGGGCATGTCAGTACGACCCCCTGTGGCTTCTGTGCTGTGGCTGCTGGGTGGCCCCACGTCCGGGGCTCTACTCAGCTCTTTCCAGGAGGGTGGCACGGTGCCCCCTCTGATGGTCCTCCTTGGGCTCTCGTGCTCTGGGGGCCTCTGGATGTCTGGGGTCTGGATCTCATCCATGCCTGCTTCATGCCCTGGGGGACGGGGCTATGGCTCCCCACACCTTCTAGCATATCGTTACATGGAGAAACCTTTTGAATACAAGTGCGCTCATGCATACAGGCGTACACATGGGTGCTCAGAGACACAAAATATATCATTCTTGGCTGCTACCACAAAGCACATTGTGCGCTGTCGGTCTTGCGTCCTAAACAATAACATTCAATATTTAGTATTTAGCATTAGTTACAGTTATCTAGGTTATTGCTATGGTGTCATGTTTATTGTGTTCCTCTCTTTTTGCTTGTTTTCTTTTGTTTTTGTTCTCTCTCAGCAGGTGATCCAGCAGATTTTTTATTTTTTAAGCGTCTTCTCTCACTGTCCCTCTTCCCCTCTGTTTTCCTTTCCCTCCCTTTCTTTTTTTCTCCCTTTCCTATCCCCTAGTCATGTCTGTCCCATCTGTAATAATTTAGAATAAAATAAAATAAATAAATAAATAATGATAACAAAGGTCAATCAAATGGACCAATACGGCAAGGCTGTGATGATCCACTTGGCAAAGTAAAGTCGTTGGGCATCTTTCTTGGCCTTCAGACAATAATTCTGATGGCTAAAGAACCAAACGGGACAGGCAAAAAAAAAAAAAAAAAAAAGTTTGCATAATGAAAATTTTTGTAATAAAACCGGGTAGAACTAAATGTGCTTCCTGTGAGTGCAGAAATATATACTTATGCTTTCATTTTCACCTCTGTTGAACCTTGAAAGCTGTAAAATACCTCTGCTCTCTTGCAAACCCTAAAACTTGCTATCGTGTACCTACACAGACCACGCAGTAGCAATCTGAGTGTGACAGTTTCCATCAGAAGCAAATGCTGCATACATCAGCCAAATTGTTGAACATCTGCCTTGGGACATGTAAAAATCCCAGAATCCAAACTGCAGCCTGCTTCCCGAGGCACGCACACATGGTGCATTGTGCATGTCGACTGGGGTACAGATAGTTTACTTCAGGGAAGTTGCGGTAAAAGTGAGAGCAGACAGGCCCAGCAGTCACAATGATGCCCATAAATAACCCCAAAAAGTGACACTTCCCTGAGTCTTAAGCTACCTGTAGGTGTCTCCTGTCTTTGACAGCTAGGGTCTCGGTTTTTAAATCAGCTGAATTTTTCGACAGAGAAAAGAGATTTGGCAAGAGAAAATCCAGCAAATGTAGTCTTATGTTTCACACTGGAATATAACTTACATTACTTAACTGATATTAATGTTTAAAAGGGCCTCTTTATAGATTTTTGAATGTGAAATATTTGACATTACCATAAGAATATTATTATTCAGAAAAAAAAATACTCCACTATATTGCATGAGCAATAACCTTTAACTTGAATAAAGATGACCCCATGAAAACATTCCATCTCTCTGTGACTAGAAGTAGATCTGGCGAGTGTCCAACACAGCAGCCCCATGATCTGGATGTTCTGCCTGGGTTTAGCCTGTTTAGATGACCAGTGCTTGTCCTTGGCCTACTTTTTTTGTCAGAGGCACACCATAGATCCAAAAGACTTTAAGCTGAGCAGCACAGCAGGATGGAGACGACATATTTATGGGTGAGTGCTTTCTCAAGTCTTTTTAAAGGACTATTATAATGGAGGTTTGTGGATGTACATGAGTGGAAATGCTCTCAGTATTCAAGCTCGTCCATGGGGAGAGGTTTTTTTTTTTTTTTCTCTTTGCTACTCCTAGCATGATATATTTTTAACAGCATGTGCATGTGTAAGTGCGTGTGCCTTTGTGCATGTGTGGGTGTTGCACGGGCAATGAAAGGTTTTTTTTGTTTCAAGATATATAGTTTCTCCTCATTTACATAATGAGCATGGATATTATGCTGTTTTCCTGTGACTGATTTTTTTTTCTGTCTGGGCCCACACTTTTCATTATTTGCACCAGAAGAATCATAACTTTGAGAATGTGAGAGTACTCAAGTTTTTGGCACAGGAAATGTGAGCGTAGAGCTGTTAGCTCACTCAAGAGCAGAATTATATAATCTTGTATACAGGTCAGCCATATTAGGATCATCTTCTGAGAGAATACGCCTGTAGACTATGCGGATCATAACTCAGTCCAATCCTTTCATATGCATAAAAGCTCATATGCGCCACTTACGACTGAAAATGTACATTGATCACTGTCACAGTAAACAGATCACCTCACGCACATGCTGGTGCAGCCTTACATTAATTACTAATGCATTCACACACACACACACACATGACGTGTTCCCATTTTCCCACTAAAATATTTACACAGACATAAAATGTTTTTGAATCCATGTCTGAAATGCAGATGTGTTCACCTCCATACAGGGAACTCATGTTAGGTATATGCATTTTACAAAAACGGAGACGTCTCTGTTTATGTGTTCATTGCTGTCAATTCTGTCAGCAATCAGGGCTGGGGACATAACGAGTGCTGACATAGAAATGCGCAGTTAAATGAAAAAAAACAAACCTAACATCATCACAGATGTGAGAAGTGCAAACAATTATCCGTGACATTTACAGGTGATTTGTAAACCCATTTCTGCTGCCACTTAGTCAGGAATAGTTCAGTAGAACGGAGCACAGGAGTGCGCTTCAATACACAACAACAGAGTACTGCAACATGGAGAAGGGATCACACTAGACTTAATTGTTTTGGGGGTTTTTTGTTCTTTTTGATGAAACTAAAATTGATATCACTTGATTGATACCCAGGAAATTAATTAAGAGTAAGTTGAAAGGACAGATTCCCTTAAATCCAGCAGGTATGCTGAAGCAGCTTTCTTTTTGCACTTTGTTCTTTGGGGTTTGTTGGTTTATTAGGTTTTATCTTTAAATTTCTAGTCCCTCGCTCTATCAGCCAAGAAGAGATTCTTGAAGAATGTGACAATAGGTGACAAAATCCACTTAGGTCTGTGTGAAAGCCTGTAATCATTTTTTTTTTTTACACTTAAATAAGCATTTTTTACAAGTGCAAAAAGACTCTTTACACTGTCTTCTTCTTCTTTTTTGTCTAAAGTTCCTCTATGTGGTTCTGTCCCACAGTGCAGTTCAGAAAAGAAATACTGCCCGGGGAAGCACAAATAAGGAAGATAATTTGATTAACTCAGACTTCAGAAGCTTGATAATTAGGTTTGAATAGAAGTTGATTTCTTCACCAAACATGGCAGATTTTCTCTTTTATCACTTCCCCTGAAAGCATCTTAGTAGATTCACCAGTGGTTATTTTATTTCTCTCATGTAATTAAAGAATTTCTTTTTTCTTTTTAAGAATAAAATGATTGGCACCAATTGATGATGGCAATGTTTTGAAAAATTCATATCAGTATCAATCGACTATAATGATATATACATACCAGTCAGTTCATTAGGTACGCTTTGCTAATATCATGGGTTGATGCCAGAGCTACCTTAATTCTTCGTGCTGCAAACATTCCTCAGTGATTTTGGTCCATATTGACACGACAGCATCACACAGTTTCTGCGGATTTGTTGGCTGCACATCCATGATGTTGATCTCTTGTTCCTCCGCATCCCAAAGGTGCTCTGTTGGATTGAAATCTGTTGATTATGACATTTGAGTACACTGAACTGAACCAGTTCAAGACAGGATGGATCCATGCTTGCATGTTGTTTAAGCCAAAATCTGACCCTATGTTGGGGTAGATGTTAAGACTCATCAGACCAGACGATGTTGTTCCAGAGTTTTGGTGAATCCGTGTGAACTGTAGCCTCAGTTTCCTGTTCTTAGCTGACAGGAGTGGCACCCAGTGTGGTCTTTTGCTGCTGTAGCCCGTCTGCTTAGAGTTTTGACATGCTCTGCGTCCAAAG
>VUQG01002327.1:37809-87635 GCA_015106755.1 Etia nguti
TATGGCTGCTGTATCTTACGCTAGCCTCGAGAGTCTCCAAAATGGAGTTACAGTATAAACTAAACCCCTCTGCTCACAAGTCCTTTCAAGCCTCCTCAGTATTTTTTCAAGTCATCCACCTTAACAAGCGCCCATTCACCATATCGTGTGATGCCTGTATGAATGTGTGCAGCAGTGTGTGCTGTGTGTCAGGATTAGTGATCCAGTGGAGAGCTCAGATGATCTCCACTCAAGGGCATGAGCATCCATCAGGCCTTTGTATGCAGCCACAGAGACACTGATCCTGCCAAGTGTCTCCCAGGGCACAGTGTGCGAAGCAGAGCTTGCCCCAGTGCAAGACCGATGCCACAACTGCACTGTGCTGAGGGTCTCTGCTGGTCAGTTAAAAAGCACGGCAGAACAAATTTGTAACTGTATAGAGACGGACAATTTATTTATTTATTTCCCCCCTTCGATTGCTCCGTCGTTATTTCTGCTCGAATGACAGCTTGCTTTTGTGCTTGAGATGAAATACTGGAAAAAATTTCAGGGGTTAGCCATGATCTTGTTTCGTCTTTATGTATGTATCGCACCACTCACCCACACGTTCATTTGTTTTACCAAAAGAAAGCCACGTACACCTACATGATCAGACAGAATGCATGCAAGCTGTGGAGCATTTTGCTCTAGTGCAAGTAGATTTTGCACTGTGGATTGAAGCCTTGCTCACGTTAACACTACGGATTTTTTGCCTATAAAACCAGTAAGATTTAAATAAAGAGGAGGTATAAGATCACTGTACACCTGCTCGCTTCATATATTTGTATAATAATAATAATTATAAAAAAATCAAAATGCTTCATGTTAAGTTTTTTGTTTTTGTTTTTTCAAATCATATGCCCACCAGTTGCCGTGTTTCACTCTCTTAAGCCTGCAGAGTCAACACTGGTGAGGGTTCACTTCACGTATGAGTATATTTCAGCTTCTTTATGATGCTCATCATCCCCACCAGGCGCTTTAGCCAGCAAGAAGGCTGTTAAGAGCTTCTCTTTGTCAAATGCATACAGCACAATCTGTGCTCCTGCTTCTGCTGCTTCACTCTGCTCTACTGTCTCTTACAGTGAGAGAATAAGCAAAGGCTCATTGTTTCTTTTGAACTCGAATGGTTCGGTGTGTTAGGTGGATATTCTGGCAGGGTGGATGCTCAGTCTGCGTCTTTAGTGCTTTTCAGTTTCTTCTTTGAGCCTGATTTTGGGCAGATGGCTACTTCGTTTGTTATCTTGTTAGTGATGTTAAAGGGCAATGTAACGTTACACAGTGAACACGTATTTAAACAACAACGTTAGAATCTTTCCATTTTGTGCACTAAGAGTGCCACCTTCAAGGGTCTGATGCTCATTTTCATTGTTTTGGCTGTCAGAATGATTGTCCATCCTCAAATTGTCCATATGACAGATGACAAATTAGATATATCATTGCTTGTTTGGGTTGGACACTTTGTCATTTCACATTGAGCGAGAAGGCTAATGGGGAGCCGTGTGCCTGCTACGGTGGACCGCAAGGAGGGCAGTGGCTGTCAGCTATACCGCTCCGCTCTGAGCAAACAAGAAACACAACAAAGTGTCGTGGCAACCTGGAAAATTCAAAATCCATAGCAATGAGAGTGTACATCTAATGATGTTGATAGAGTCGATAGAGGAGGCTCTGTCATCCTCATTAGGGTCAAGGAGGGTCAGGCTGTCACTGGGTCCTTATGTAATGACACATTATAAAGTATACATTATTATTATGCCCACATTGTAGGCTTTTTAGTTAGAGATCATAAAACTAGCATGTCATATGTGGGGATAAGAGGAAGGTCAAATAAAAGTGACGAAAACAAGAAAGCCAAGCTGATATCATTGATGTGGACTTGAAACAGCTTTGCAAACAGGATCTTAATTTCTTAGAGAGCTGATTTTCTTTTTTCTTTTTTTTGTAATACAGCACACAATGACATCTTGTGGCACATTAAAAAACTACAGCAAAGGAGCTAATGACAGTCTGATTCAGGAATATTCATACACATTTCACATGCCAGTACCATACATATATGAAGCTCGAATGCTGCATTGGTCCATGCCAAAATATACACACGCACACACATACATACATACATACATACATACATACATACATATATATATATATATGTATGTATATATACATATATATATATATATATATGTATGTAGGGCCCTGTGTGTTTCCTCAGAATTTATAGGAAGCATCTGAATTACTGTATCAGTGATTCATGAGCAGTCCCCCTGTCACAGGCACTCACATTCACAACAGTCTCATCTGAAATTCAGGTCACGATTTCGGGGGTTTTGAACCTCCTGCCTGGCAAAGAGCACAAGACTGAACAGAGTGCAACTCAAATTCGAATTATATGCTTAGTAACCCTAATGATAGACCTCGCTGCCTACATGTGTGGCTTTGGCCCTGAGAAGACATGGCACACGACGTGAGCTAATGACGCTATGAGAGTTCAGACGTAGTGACACCCAGCACAGTAACGCACAAGTGCACATATTTTCTCTGATTTGTTTGTCTCTGGCTTTGTATCTTCATGTTCCTCTTATAGGTGATGTCAGTTGCCTAGCAACCAAGCAATCAGGGCCCGATTGTTGCCATGACAACATGGCAGGGGTATCATCATGGAGAGAATAGAGATGAAAGGAGGAAGGGAGGGAGAGAGGAGAGAACAGGAGAGATAGAGAGAGATACGGAGAGCGAGAGAGAGAGAGAGAGAGAGAGACCTGCCATTGAAGGGTGTTGATAATGTGAAGCCCACAGCGTGCAGGTAGGAGGATGACCTCTGTGTAGGCGCCGGCAGAGGATGCTCATGAATGCAGAGAATAGAAAATTAATGTTTGGTCTTATGTGGCTGGATTCGCGGGTTACACAGCGTTTAACACTCTTCTAACGGGCTTCACTCCAGATGGAAATGTCACGATGTGCTTGAGTTGTCTTTAGTTACAGAGAGCGAAGCTGCGCAGAAGCCACAGCTCACTGTGTCGCTGAGATCCAGAGGGCTGTGGGCCTAACCTCTGCAGGTGTCATAACCCATCCATCACCCAACAGCGGTCCACTGTAAAACAGTCCAGTGGGGTCATGGTGCATTTTACTCTGTTTATTCCCCAACCAAATTTTGTTCCCCCCTTAATACAGCCATGTAGCTGAAAGACATCGAAAGAGAAGTAGCAGAAGTGCTTAGTTTATGATGACAGCTAAGCCTGGAAAGGAGTTATATTTAGTTAAAAATTTGGGCAATAACGACTGATCAAAGACCGCTCAAGTTTGTCTCAGATAAAAGCTTGAATGGCCACTACATAACAACAATTGGACTTTATGACAAGCATCGACTGTTATTAGCAGTATCAGTATTTTGCATTAAGTCATGATACATTCCTTAGAGAAAAGTTGTCTTACTCATTCATTGTTGACTTTATTAATGTGCAGCTCTTCTGGCTAAAGGGTTACTATACTGCTTCTAGTATACCTGTAGACAAGATTGTGATGTGGACAGAGGAATGTAATTTATTACTTAAGAATTTGTACAGTTTGATAGAGTGTCTAATGCTCGCGTAAGAAACAGTATTTGCCATGGTTATATACAGAAAACAGACCATGTAAAAAAATCTGGAAACACACTTTTTAAAGCAATCTCCAGGTCTTTGTGATGTGAAATGACTGATAAGATAAAAATGGGTTTGCTCACGTATCCTTGCATTGGGATATGGGTATCACTTTTTTGCAAAAACAAATTTTGGCCATTTTAAAGCAAAAATACATTCTCAAAACACCAGCCATGCAATTTACCAGTTATCACTGTGCTAGGCTATTGTGAAGTGATAAGGTGAGGAAGTATCACAGGCTATATTAAGATGCTATTTGCACCTAAGGTGAAAATCATGATTAAAAAAAGATTCTTTATATAGAAAGAGACCTGAGCATCCAGACAATAATAACAACTAACAACATAACAACTTCCGTGATCAGCACCCAAATATTTTTTTGAGTACCACGTGTCTATTATTAAATTTTTTTGTGCTTTAATGTCTATTATTGCTGTTTAAAGAAACTGGACTTCATCGCTGCAAATTCAACAAAACGTTGGGTCACTGATTTTACAGCTCGGGGGGCACCAGTTGGCTTCACTGTGGCAGAAAGTTGTTACTATCTAATAAAAATATGAATATGCAACTTTTAAAAAAAATCTTTAAAAAGAGATATTCTCTTTAGAAAGCAAAACTGGAAGCTGAAACCAGAAAATATTAGTATTTTTTTTCTTGCCTTAATAAGAAGGGTTTGGCTGGTTATCAAACTTGCTGTCAGCTATTTGACCAAATAAACGTGTTCAGTCACAACAGCGGTGACATGGACATGACTTTTTTCACTTCCTTAAAGCATCCCAAACCTGCGTGAGCTTATTTATCCATTTATTTTATCTTCTGTGTTAAGCACATTGAGATTGCATGCAATGAAATGTGCTATCTAGATACAATTGCCATTGCCGTTAAAAGAGTGGAGGTGAAGGTGTACCCAGAGGTTTCATATTTGCGTCAGACACGCTCTCAGTTTAAACGTGTTGTAAACGTGTTCGGTGACGTCTGCGCTTAATGGTGAGCCAAAGAGGGAGCAAAGAGCAGAGTGAGTGGAAGCATATTGTAAAAAAAAAAAAATCCAAAAAACAAAATCATATAAAAAATAATATAAAAGGTGGACTCTCTGCCTGTATGTCCCCTTCCCCCTTCCCTCCCTCACTCACCGGCGGTGGCAAACATATTTTATGAGTCACGGCTGGAGCAGGCAGCCGGTCGTCTCTTTTCCGACCCTTGCCTTTAACACCAAGATACATCCAACACCAACAACTCTCTGCTTCCAGGAAAACTCTCTCTCTCTTCGTCTGCTACGACACCCCCTCCCCCCCTTCCCTCACTCCCCCTCCCTCTTTTTTTTTATTTCCCCTTCCCCTTCCCCAGCCTCCCATCTTTCTCTCTCTCCCTCTCTCTCTCTTTCCTTTTCTCCCCATCTCTCTCCTCCTCTACTGCGGGTGTCTGGGAGGCTGTTTTTCCTCTGTCTCTTGCTCATGAAGGGCCGCACTAAGCTCCCTTCTCTCTGTCCGTGTGTGGTAGGTAAATTCACCTCTCTGTTTGTGTCGTTCTTCTCCTTCCATCTCTCTGTTGCTGCCTCTGTTTTGCATGTTAGCTCAAAGTCTGCTACTCGTTCTGGCAGGCTTAGGGGAGGTCTCTACCTACATCTGTGCATACTGCATTGAACATGCTTGTAATCTGCTCCACTGTCATGGATTAATCAAAAAATATGTGTTTGAGGAATTTTTTTTTTTTTTATTGTTCTCCTTGTACGTGTGCTCTGGGTAGATTTAATCATCCAGTTTGGGTATTACGTATGAACATGGCCCGGCACGTGTGGGTGTGTATGTACCAGTGAGCATGTTTCAAAATGCAGAAAGAGTGAAACTCTAGCAGACTTGTTGATTAAAGCATTACAGATTCATGCATGCATGTCTTTTATTCTACGTCTGGATTGGTTCCCGCCTGTGTACGTCTGGGGATAATTCATATTCTTATGCACTTCTCTTCCCCCGAGGACTCTGGGACATTAGGCTAGTGTCCTTCTCAGATAAGGAAAATCATCCTGTTTAATCAGCTGGCATCGCTTTGAAAAAAGGTCATTTCATTTTTAGGGTTACAGTAAAGACTCGTGACCAACATCAGGTTAACGGGACACAGAGGCAAGCAAATGGGTTTTCGTCTCATGTCCTGGTTACATCCCAACGTGTGGAAATACTGTAATTGAAGCAGTCGTGTATGTTTGTGTAAAAACAGGGCTTCTCCAGGTTTAATTAGCTGACATGATGAGTCTCTACTTTGGCTGATCGAGTGTTTGGGACAGAGATGCCATTTAATGCAGTTCCACAGCCAGAAGCCACTGTGAATGCACATGTATGTGTTTGTGGTCGAACAACGCTTTGAACTGGTCATTATGGTGTATTTGACAGGTTGGACTGCAGATTTGTAGCTCAAGTAGGTCTGATTTAGGAGAGCCATTAAATTTATGGACTTGTTGATTAGAATACAAAATGCAGTCTACACAACGTGGGGCATATATAATGTTTTTTTTGTTTGTTTGTTTCAGTGTGCCAGCATGTTGGATTTTAAAAGGAATAGATTAAAAGATAGCTTGATGCAATTTCCCAGATTTAGTGCACAAAGTGTTAAAAAATTATATACATCTCAAGATCTGGAGTTTGATGTTTTGATAACCTTTTTTATTATTAATATTCTGGTTGTTTACCTCAGTTGTCAAAGACCAAAGGTGTGTCAGTCAGACTGTCCTACAGGTGCACATGTGTCAGACATCAAGACATGAGTAGACCAGTCACTTCAGGTGGTCCACCACGAGATGCAAACTTCAGAAGCACTCTAGGAAAGTTTCAGAGCTTGGAATCAATGTGCATGAGAGATGGATAGTTCAAAGTATATACATATATAAAGAAATGCCTCATAATCCAGTGCATCTGTCAAACACAGCAGAAGTGGTGTTATTGATTGGATGTGTAGCACTGCTGGTGGAGTCGCTTGAGTTCCCTGATAATTTTGCTTCTAATTGCAGCAGCGCGGTGATCAGTGCATACATTAAGACTCCTCAGATCCAAAGGATTGCATTAGCACACAAGGAACAATGATCCAGCAGCAAGGCAGTCTTAAACATTCACCCAAAGCAATTTAAGAGGAGGACCAACTGAGTGGACTGAGTCATGAACTTGACCTCGAGTTCAATTGAGATCCCAAACAAGCAAGAAGTGAAGATGGCTGCAATCCAGGAGGACCACAGCATGGTGTAGGAGTCTGATCAGGCAGTTTTCTGCGTGACAACTGTAGTTAAACTGGTTTGATCACGTTAGGGGACCATATTTAAAAATGGGTGCAGCCCCTACATAGTTTATTTTATGTGGATGTCACCACCCTGATATTGTAGCTGACAGGACCCTTCAATCAAATCATTATCAAGTGTGTTTTAATATAAAGCCTATGCATCTAACTGAATTTGGCTCAAGGGTTTTACATGCTATTGAACTGAAAATGACGCTGGGCCACAGATACCATAGAGGTAGCATGCGTGACGAGCCAACATTTCTACTTTGCTCCAGGTAGCAGAAATAAACTTCTCCACGCCAGTGCACACCACCACATGTTTCAGCATCATGCCATTTCATTGTCTTATTTCATCACCTTGTACAGCTTTCTAATGGGTTTGATGAGCCATGGCTGGCCAAGTGATCTACTCCATCATGGCTAAAAAAGGATGCTGATGGGAGGGCAGATTTCTGTCATATGTTGTTCATTTCGTTGTTAGTAAAATTTTACGAGGCCCGACTCGTTTGTGAGTTTACTACCTCTGCTCAACCAGTCACTCTCTGTATGATTATGAAGTGTGTCTTTGCAGGAATTGTTTTACACATTTGCACCGAGCCTGATTATACTAATAACAACTGACCGTGACAACCACGACTGAAGTTATCACGTATTTCCAAAAATTCAGAAAGCGCCGTTAGCTGCCATTTTAAAAATGATCACCATCTTTTACTGTTAGTCCTCAGTCTGTTTAGAGCAATGGTGATAATATCTCTTGAACTAAACACTGCTTGCTAGATAACACAGAAGACACTTACAGCAAAGTGGTAATTACTATGTTCGCTTAAGTCACTGCTAGTCGGGCAGCTTTCTACCGTTATTTTAGGAAACTGTTCAGCTTGTCATAAAGATCTATGCTGGCCGTTCAAACTACGCCTACCAGCCACAACATTAAAACCTAATATTATGTGGAGCCCCCTAGCGCCAATAAAACAGCTCTGAACCATCTGTGATTGCAGGTACCAGGATCTTAGCTGTAGATCAATTAAGTCCTGTGAGTTGTAAAGTGGATCATATTAGTTTTTCCCACATATCTCACAGATGTTTGAGCAGGGCTGACATGTGGAGAATTACAGGGACCAGTTAAAGCTCTTTGTTAGGTTCTTTTATTACAATTTAAATATGCTACCTTTGCTATAAATGTCTGCTATAATGACCTGCAACAGTGTTTAGGCAGGTAGTGCATTTCATGCAGCAAACATCCTCATGAATACCAGGACCCAAGCTTTTCCAGGAGCACACTGACCAGAGAGTCATGCTGCCTCTGACATCTGCCTGCCATGCGCATGCACCCAACTCTCACCATGATGTGCAACAGAACATGATTCATCAGACAAGGCCATCTTCTTTCACTGTTTCACTTCTGATGCTCCAGTGTAAGGGATCTCAGCAGTGGACTGAGGACAGCATGGGCATTCTGGCAAGCCCGTGGCCATACGGCCACATACTCGTGTACCACAGCCAGCATTAACCCTGAAACACCAAGTGTATCATGTCTGATACATACGTTTTTGTGATCTCAACATCATCAGACTGATGTTTTGTTTTATTTTTATTTGTCAGAAGGTTCAATAAACAGTTTAAACAGGTTTAAATAGAAAAATTACATTTTTCTGTCAATTATTTCATATTTCAGGATTTGCAGGGTCACAGTTTCTAGCAGTTTCAGTTCAGGATATCAACCCATCAGTTAGCCTTTGCTCCCCATGTGCATCTGTGATGCTGGGACACCTATGCCCCTGAAGACAGTTCACATGTTTTACTTCCTTAGACACGTTTTATAGGCAATTACCAATCCAGATGAGCTGACTGGGTCAAAATCATTTGAATCCTTATACATCAACTTAAGGTTAAATGCATGTTCACTTTGCTGCATAGCATATTCCACCCTTTAACAGGTGCAGCCAACAAAATAACAAAATAATTGGTTTCATTCACTTTACCTGCCAGGAGATTTAATATTGGGTCTGATCAGTATTATTTGAGTGCTGTTCATAAGAAACTGGCATTTTCTTGCCTATTCATAAGAAATTTGTGTTTTCCTGCCTACAGAAGAAGCCTGTACGAGTAAACATATGTCAGTTCAGTAACCACAACCATAAAAGACCCTCATATCACCTTTGCATTCTGATTACTGCTAAAAGCTTCATCTAGCAGTTCCAGTCTTCAAAAACAATCCCCTGCGGCACCTATGAACTCCGTTATTCAAATGGGAGTGGTGGGAAAATGGAGCATAAATATATCCAGTTAGATTTACCTGGCAGGTTGGTTCCCGGGGGCTGTTCTGTTTTAATCATCTTGGTTAGAAGCTGTTACATGGCTGACCAGACTGGCGTCCTGCTGAGCACACTACTTGCCAAGCCAAAGCAACGCGTGGTGCCGTCTTTTGTTGCATTTCTTCAGAGGGGGCTCCAAAAGAAATCTACTTTTACTCTGACAGTCTGTCAAAAGTATAAATGAATGCGTACACATGGCAAATGCAGAGTTGTGTGGCCACGGTGTGGTTCTGTGCTCCAGCGTAATTTATTCGGTTTCATTCAATGCAGTGTTACAATATGCAATGAAAAGTATTACCCATTAAATGAACTCCTGTGAGTCCTGGCCATGGTCATGCTAAAAAACTTACAAAACCCAACAAAGCAAATTTCACATCTAATTATAGACTAAGCTGCATTCACACCCCTAGGCAAAGAAAATTAAACTAGCCTTAACTAAACTGTAGTCTTCTTCCATCTGCTGTTACAAAAATAGTTCAGTGAGGAGTGAGCCTTGCTTCTGCAGTTACCACAGAAACCATGGCAAGGTTCGTCAGCTCTATGGAAACACCACATGAAGAGAAGCACATGGAAACACCACTACATGAAATCACTCCATGAAAAAAAGGAGCTCCTTTAAATTCATGCGGCTGGTGCTTGCTTGTTAGTGGAGAAAATGGCATTTATAAGGTTTATCATGGTGGATGTGGCTAAGGACTTCGGTATTACAAACAGGTCATGGTTTTTCTTACAGACAGACACAACGTATTTGCCACCAACTCCTTAAAGGATATCTGATATAGTAATTTGGAGCTGCATATTTTTCCAGTCCTTGACTCTAATAGCGTAGCTTTGCATGATTCAAAGTTTAATTCTTTTTTAGCTACTCGTCCTTTAATACCCCCATCTCTTTAAGACTTCTTTCTGATTGGCTGTCCTTTGCAAACAGAAGATTTCAACAGCAAGTGGGTGGGGCTTCTGCGCTCTCTTTGACATCGTGCTGCTCTTCATGATCGCTTTCACGTGGGGAAGAGCTCGACATACAACGAGGAAAGCATGACAAATATGAAATAAGACTTATGGTTATTAAGTCAAGTCTTGCCGCTTGCAGAGCAACATATTACGACATCAGCCAGACATTGCATTAGCATGTTCGCTGCATGGCTGCTTTAGCAAGACGACAGGCTAAGGGAGGGCTTTCGGCATGTGGGTGGTGGTGTTTTACATCGGACAGATTTTAGTGCAGGTTAGAGACGTGATGATCCAGATGATCTTTTATGCGCATCTTTTCACATTATGCGCGTTTAAGTCTCAGATGGAGGGGAGGGCAGCTGGCAAAGGATCGTCTCTGTACTGTGGATGGCACACTGCTGTTTGTGTTTAGTGTGGGAGGAGACACAGCAGAACCAGCCTGTGATACAGAATGTGAGGTTATGGTTGCAAAGAATTGGACCAGTAGCTGCAGTTAGACGTTCTTCTCTCATCACAGGAAGATAATTATCCACACGCTTTTAAGATTACGACGTGACAGTGTGGATGCTCTCATCCACTTGAAGGGTGGTGCAGACAACTTCCATCCCGTTTTCCCCCTTAAATAGTTCTCAGTACGCCTGCAGCTACCAAAAGGAGAAAAACAGTGCATTCTAGTGGCAATGCATTTTTTCTTTTAGCTTTTTGAATGTGTTGAAGGGATAATGCACGCACCATACTTCATACATAATGGATTGCTCCAAGTCATCGCTGTTGGTGATGACTCCATTTGGGCATGTAATATTTATACAGCTGGGTGAATTCGCAAGAGAGAAAACCAGGAATATCCTATCTGAAACCTAACAGTTTGCCTGTACTACAACTTTTGTGTCCTGCTGTTGCACCTGCAGGTTACCTTTAGCTTTGTGCAGTGTAAGGGTCAGAGCAAAGGGTTTTTACTGATGGCCACATGTCCAGTTTATCTTTCTCTGACACTAAAGAGTGAATTAATAAAATATTACACTCAAATGCATCTCAGCTAACATTTTGCTTCTAGTAAATTAGTTTTAGCTCGCAGGCTTCTTTGATACGAAATTATGCCTGTAGATGCTGCAGGACTGTAGTCACTAAGTAGAATCAGATATTCACGCAGAGAACGTTCAGATATTGTTGGTTCTGTGTAAGTGTGAATAGTATTATTCTCACCTTGTGTGTTTTCCTAGTCAGGAGAGCCTCGGGAGATTCCCAGTTGTGTTTGCGTTTCAGTTCCGCTGTTCCGGTGTCAAAGCTGCTGAATGCTGGAGGTAATGGAAGGCTCAATAATAGAGGATTGTTCTGGAAGTGTGATATACATTTGTTTTCCCCCAGTTTGCCCTCTTCCGTGACAGTAGTTCTACACTTTCAGTGAATGCAAACACTAAAAGTAATTCCTTGTAGGTTTTGCCTCAACAAACAACTATTTAGAGAGCGAGCCCAGACAGAGCAAAACTATTTTGTCATCCACTGAGAAGAATTATTTCACATGTTCTATCAGATTATGGCTACATTATAAAAATATAATTGGTAAATGTTCATTTTGATTTATTTCAGCATGGTGTATTATACAATAATGTGGGATTTGTAGGCTTTGGTATGGTCATGTTAACCTGGTAGTCCCCACCTACGTTTTAGAGATTTCAAGAAACAATCGGGTGCATGGTTCAAAAGAATGCAACCCACCATCAAACTACAATTTCAATGCAAATATCATGTTTTCTGGAAAGCTGCAGGGAACTCGCATTAGAGGCCCTTTGTTTGATTTCTCCCTTTCCCAAATCTACAGTATAGATTTTGGAGAGATACACCAGGTTGAAATAAACCACAATTATGCTTTAATTTAAAAACACATTATGAAGTCTGGAAAAAACTATTATGTAATGGCCATATAATGGCAACTTGATGTTGTCATTATAAACTGGTTACTATATGGATAACATATGGAATAATTACTCTGAGTACATTTACATTTGGTGAGAGGTTTGAGGCTAATATTATTGTTATTTCTGTTGGCTGGACTTACAAAATATGCTCTGATTCATAAACCTGAAAAAATACGGTCTATAGGCAAAATGAAGCAATATCAAAGTGCATTCATTGCTTTATCTAATTTTGAGATGTTTATGTATATGTAAGAGTCTAATAAATAGAAAACAACAATAAAATTTAGCTGACTATGGTTGGTGGAGAAGGATCTATTGATCACACACATCTCAAAAAGGAGGTGAGCTAATCTAAAAGCAAGGACATGCTGTGCAAATTATATATGTGTGTTGGGAGATTAACAAAGGCATCAATGAAAACCGAATATTTACATTTTCACGCAATCAAATGTAAACCATTCAGAATTCCAGCTTTGATCACACTTTGATTTTAGCTTTAATGTAAACTTTCAGCCAACCACCACAGCTAGTATGGAACATCTGGCTCTAACCGCAGGGCAGGCTTAGCACGGTTTTAGACACTCGCAGCATCAGTGAGTGGCTCTTCTCGTGAGCTCACTGTGTTTCTTTAAATTCTCTGTCCATTTGAGAAAGAACTGTCACGTGTCTCGCTTGTGTCGCATGTAATAGTAGCATGAGACACCTGCTTTTATGAAGACAATCACCCGTGACAGAAACAGTCCTGCTATAGAGCCAGTGACCAGAAAGCTGTTGGCAAGAGGACTATTTGTTAGGGATCTGCCACCCTTTGCAGATGTTGTCATGGAAACACTCTTTTGGGGTTCTCTCTCTCTCTCTCTCTCTCTCTATGTTTCTCTCATACAATGCAGCATTAGGATGTTAATGCTATACTCAAAACAGTTCAGGTTTCCATGTGACTCCCACGCTTACATAATACTGTAGTTGAAGGGAAAAGCCACTTACAGTATGCGATAGAAATTATACTGTACCCATGCTATGTTATACTTATTATACAATACCTGTGTACCCATGTATTATACTGTACCTACGCTGATAATTTATGATGTTAGTCACATCAGTTTTCGTGTTAATTGCATGTTAATACACTTAAGTGTTGCATAAAATGGGTCACTTCTACTGTATATGTTGGTTATACACTATATATTAAAGATGGATGCCTTTTGGTCTTGTGGCTACTGGCCTGAGCCTCAAGTTAAGGATCTCGGTTTTCCTAAATGGACATGCTGAGTATGGCTGACTAGAAAAGCAGGGATACAGCACACTCAGATGGTAATAACTTTGAAATCACATGGTAGCCTCTCATAATTAATATTATTCTGTGTTAAATAAGACTTGCAATGAGCCAAGGATACCATTAACTCATCATGAAAGTGTTTATTGATGTATCAAACCATTTAAGAAATGGGCGTTTAAGAATGAGCCTCTTGCTGGTCATTAGAAAAATTGCAGTTTGTTTTGTTTTTCTGACCCAGCAGCTACGACCATCTTTTATAGTCTATGCAAACAATCAAAGCTACCACACAGTACGCTAGCATAGTAGCCAGTAAAGTCAGCAGTTTTCTTTTGCCTTCGAACCGAAGCTACACAGAAAATAATCCATGATTTGTGATTTCTATGCATGTAAATTGCTACCCTAGGAATTGCCCCCCACTGGTCATTAGAAAGAAAGCAGGTTTCAGGGATTTCTGACTTCCAGATCTGAAACCTCTATGTCTACATACAGTTTATAGTTATACTTAAAAAGAAAAAAAAGACATGTCTATGTCTACATATTTTTAATGAAAGCATCGAGAGGAATCCCAGGCATTCCTGGGTTGTTTATTTGGAGGTTTCTCTATTAGGAAAGAAAGAACAGAAAATAGTTCATTTCTCTTTCATGTCAATAATATATAATTTAGACCTGTGATATGAGGGCTGATTTGAACCAAACTGAAATGAGACAGACTTCTGATTAGATATTGATATTGCGACAGTACTCTTTAAAGAAAGTTACTTTCAGAAAGTGGAGTATTGCCAGGGGAACACAAACACACATAAAAACTGTGTGGATGTAATTTAAGTGGAGGAGTAGAGGAAAACGCGTGGACTACCCTTGTGTAATTTTGAAGAGGTGGCCTACTAAAAGTCTGTTACTCACAATCTTTTTCAGTATACAGTCAGCAATGTGAACTATCAAAGGGCATTCACCGCTGCAATCGAGGACAGACTTTCAGTTATTATATGCATTAAAAAAAAATATGTTCATGGTAACTGTTGTAGCTCTCAGAAGTCTTCAGAGTGATTAGAGCCAAGAGTCCAAGTATTAAGTCTGGAAGTAAAGCATTTCCATAAATACAGAGTACTAAAAGACAAATGTGAAGCAAGCAAAGACTCAGATGACTTATAAAACAGAACGAACATTTATGTGATCAAGGATTCTCTGTTTATGTTGATGATTACTCCCTGAATCACATGACCAAACTAGAAACTTTTAATTTCTACGCACGTCTTTTTTGGTCATTGAGAGAGTTAACCCTAAAAGAAGAAAACATTTTTTAAGCACCTGGCACTATAGTCTAATTCACACTGTGCTGTAATGACCTCCCCATGAAGATCTGTGATAAACCTGCTGATGTCTTTAGCACACTGGATATCCCCCAGCTCTATGGGTGGGAGATACGGGTTTTAAAATATATATATATATCAGCAGCACACTGGGATATCTGGAACAGTTTCTGTGTTCGATTTAACGCTGACGTCACCCGGGAGCATTGAGCCCTGCGCCGCAGTCGGTCCTGAGATGAATGCACAATATTCAAATCTTCCCTACCTGGTTCTCTCACTCCACCCTGTGGGCTCACCATGCCAGCACAATCCCACGAAGGAGCAGAGACCATCAAAATACCAAATGAAAACTGAAAAACACATTCATGTTGTGACAGCTATGTAGTGTGTGTTTGTGTGTGTGTGTGTGTGTGTGTGTGTGTGTGTGTGTGTGTGAAAGAAAAAAGGACAATACCTTATTGCTATGTATTTTATTTTGAAAACACTATTTTTAAAAAAAAATCAAGAGTAATTTTAAAGTTGATTTAACTTTAGGTTGATTTAGTTTTTTGGGGTTTTTTGTTCTGAACAGCCAGCCAACAGCCCAGCAAAAAATAAAAGCCCACTTTCAGCAATTCCATTTAGCACAAGTGGCACTATTCCCTATAACAGCCATCCAGATCATGCGCAGTGATTGCTGAGAAAATCCAAAATAATGACACATACAAATACACAACAGCAACAGTCTCAGCATTTCAGTCCTAGTTTACGTCACTATTTTACACTATTACGACATTTAAGAGTGGGCATGTGTTTGCTTAACGTGAGGATCATACATCACTGACCATGTGAGCTGGTTGTTTTGAGGGATACAAACACCGTGTGGTGATGAATGAAATGAAGACGTTTCGCATCCCTCCTCCTGAGTTGAGGGATTTCAGCACCTTGGACAGCAGCCTACACGCCATTTTCCCGGCGATCCATCGGGGGGCGCAGCAATCACGCTGTTACATGTGGAGGAGAGAGAGGACGTTTGTGTAGCATCAAAAAATGCTCCCCGGCTTTCACTGCTCTCGCTTTGATACTACTCCACGACTACTACTACAATTTCCACGCAGACTCAAAGGATAACTGATAATCGCTCTCGCGTCACTCTCTGCGCGGATTTCCTTTAAGATTCCTGCTGCGCTCTACGTCCAAACTTTACGGCTCAATCAAGTGTAGCGCGAGGACAGAGAGAGAGAGGCGGGGGGGAGACGCTATAGCTATGAGTGACGCGTGCTGTGTTCAACCCCTGGACAATATGGCAACGTACAGGGAGCAGTCGACTCTTTAAACGTAAATGTAAAGTAAATGTAAAAATAAACGAACAAATAAAGCAGGAATACACCTCACGCTTCAACGGGGCAGCCCGCCCATTAACGGGTATCACCGGCCCCACACGCCCCCTCCAGCTTCCGCGGCTCTCGTCTAAATTGCACCGTGGCTCTGAGTGAGAGGCGGCGGACCGACGAGCTCTGGTGCTGTCTGCCTGGTGTGAGGGCTTCGGACTGATGTCTCTGCCTGTCAGGAATTTAAAGTGTCTTTCTCCGGTCATGTGCCAGTGTAAGGTCATCTGCAGCAACCGGACCCTGTCTCTTATGTTCGGGTGCAAGGTAAGGCTGCTGCAGCAGCAGCAGCAGCAGCAGCGACTATCATCTGGATGCACTTTGTGCAGATACCGAACAAAACCGAGCAAAAGGCCTCTGGGAGAAATTAGGTTGCTTTCCTTTTTTATTATTTTTTTTAGAGGGGGAGGGTTAAAAGCCATCTGAACCGCGATTTTTTTTTTCTTCCAAGTGCAAATCCACGATAGTAATTAGTGCAGTGAAGTGACTTGGCCATATGTCTTGAGCCAGCAAGCTTATTCACATCTTAATACCTTTACACCGCTGAGTGGTCGGGGTTTTCGTGCTCAGATGGTCGATTTCCATTTACACATAGCATGCTACGGCATCGCTGGCAAGCACTGTTGTGTTTAGTGTTAGCTGCTGTTGAGCGTTAATTCACAGACTGATGCTGCCTAATGAATGGAGCATCGCTCCCTCCTGTATTTCTCTTCCGTCTCCATTGGGCAGGTCACGGTAGGGCTTGACCACAGGTTTACTTTGCATTCCAGCAAAGGAAGATGCATGTTGTGCTTTTGACCTTGGGAAAACCACTTTATTGCTCAGGGCCACTTAAATAGCCTTCATCCTTAGAGGAAGCTGTAACAGAACAGAGCCAGCTTGGAGTAGGGTAACATGAACAGTGAGTAATCTGCTCTTAAATCAGAACCAGGGGGTGATGTTTGCTGTTTATCAGGAAAAATCAGACAGTTTTTATTTTCTTGGATGTTTTTTCTGGTGTTTGTCTGTTTTCCATCATGATGAGAACGTGTAATCCAAAGAGAGGACATTGGTCATTCATTAACTGATTCTCTGATTGTCCAGATTTTCCTCCCTCATCCCTCCCAGCTTCAGGTGTTTCTGGTATTGCAGCCAGCTCAGAGTTTCCCTCCACATGGCACTCTAATCTGTTAGCTTTACAAAGCCAAATCCGACTACACCGCTCTGCTCTGGCCAGTAATTGTCGCTACACTTGCCAAAATGGTGTGTACATGTGTACAGAGCTCCAGTTAATTGTTTGTACATTCACTGCCGACATTTTGGTTCGTGTTTTATCTTGTCGCTAGAATCCAGTTCACTTCCTAGTTCGTGGCTCGTGAGAGATGAGACAGCTCAGCATCTTCGCCGTATCCCACTACCTATAACTGTTTGAAAATTGTGTCTGCTGCGAAGCTGGTGAGGTTTTACGTGAGTGTTTCCTTTAAATGTCTCTGAAAGGGTGGTCCTGCTGTGCTCAGTATTGAGTTTACTAGCAGAGATAATCCCATTTGTCCCCATGCATCACTCCCTCCTGGCTCATATCCTCCTCTGCATCTCCATCAGGAACACCACACCTTCCTCGTGGAAAACACATCAACATTCTTCTTCCAGTGATTCAAGCTGCGTCTACTGTACTCATGACCATCCAAGTGAAATGCGGTTCCAAAACACAGCATCTACTCTGTCATAAAGAGCAGGTTTCAGATGGGATGAATGACTCAATTAAAGCCACTTGTACAGTAATTCTGTTTTAATAGATCTGGCTTATAAGCATGGGATTCTTTTCATTTCAAGCGTAATTTATAAGCAATTATTTTAGTTGAGATTGTTTGAGAACTTTCTGGTAAGGCTGTCTCTATGATGCCACTGTTAACTCTGGAACTGGCTTGTTTTGGGGGGAAAACATGGAAATCATCAGTGCATTCAGGACTAGCCTCAGCGTTGTTCTTTCATGTGCAAACACTGTACAGATGCAGGCTCAATAGCCCTCCAGCAGCTTGTGTCCAGTTGGTTACGGTCTCGGGGGGAGTTGTTATAGGTAGGGCTTAATTTGGATCTCTGGGATATACAGTGTATTGGATCAATATTTTATTTTTATTTTTATTTTTTTACCTCATATCATGTATTTGCACCTTTTGCTCTCACCGTTTTTTTCTTCGATAAACCTCTATGTTACACTAGCTACCACATGACCGGTCGTTTTCCAAGGGCTTTCAAGGTGATGTATTTGCATAACCTTTGTTCTTAAACAATGCCCGGCACAAATCCACTCAGTCATTTTGAATACAGTGTCTTAATTAAAAAGGTCTTTATATGGCTGTAGGCACTCAGCAGTGCTTTAATGTGCTCTTTTATGCTTAATGGCCATTGATGGCCTTGCAACATTCAGTCGAGACAGCCTGCCTCACTTTGTCTTTAAGCCACAATCCGAAGTGGTAGTTCTACTAAAGCCCGTGCAATGTAACCAGGCCAAAGGATAGAGTTTTAAAATCGAGCATTAGTGCAATGAGTGATTTACGACACAGGTATCAGCGCGCCTTCATCTCATTGTCAAGGTCTGTAATCAGCTCACCCTGATAATCAATTCCCATGGTGTCTGCATTGGAAAATAAACAAAAAGAAAAGTCATTCATTACCAGCCCCCAAAATTTTAAATGCTCAGAAGTAGTAATATAGAAAATACCATAAGGAGATAGCAGAGAGGATATATTTGGGGCACTGATATTACATTCACCATGCTTAATGTCCCTGTTTTTATAGCCTTGCAAATACACTTCTTCCTATGGATTTGACCTATTTTACTCTGCTGTTTGTGTCTTCTTCTTTGTTACAGAGCAATGAGCCCGAGCTCAGCAATAAGCTCGAGGATTGCAATCATTGTAGTGCAGTGTACAAAATTTCTCCTCAGGTCTAAGATTGAACCATTTCCTTTATGTGCTTATGTGAGCCAAAACACCGCACTGTGTTATGAGAGAGACACATTTATGGTATGAAAACTAAACCTGTTCTGAAACTGACCTTACTGATTCCACCTATCAAGGTCATGCAAAAAATAAAAAAAATAAAATAAAATAAATAAAAGTCTAAGCGCAATCTAAAAGAGGTAGCTGTTGTTCATAAACATAAACTGCATCCTATTAATCGGATGGTTGTACACAATACAATTTTTAATTTAAACAGCTCTAATACTGAAGCTTACCAATATGGCACATTAGAGATGCAAAAATGATGGCGGAGCCTTTCATTAAGCAGTAGAGGCCCTTGTTACAGTCAATGGTACTGATTTACTTCTAAGCTAACTTTATTGATTGCCAACACAAAACGGACCAGAACATTACAAATTAAAAACTCACCTCACTGAGCATCTGGCACATGGATATGCATCATCAAACATTAAAATTAAATCCATTTTTAGCCTCACTGTAATGCAGAAAGATTCAGAGTTGCTTTACCCTCCAGGAAGTAAACATTCACAGAAGGCAAAAGCACGTAAATAAGCTCAGCATTTGTCTCCGAAAGCCAAAATGAATCACTACCAACTACTAAACATGAAATACATTTATTTTTAATGTTCAGCCATTTAAAAAGCCTCTTTGTTTTAGATGCTTTTTTCGAACCGTTTACTTTTGAATTACGGTATAACAAGGTAACGCTTTTTATTCTATGTAAGCCATTAAGAAATCAATGCATTTCATCGAGGGGCGCTTCATTTGCAATATTTATTATTGGTACTTTTAAATCTACCATCGCTGCGTTCATTTCTAATGAAGTACTTTGGTAAAATGGCTTCTCCATGCATGATCGTGTCTGTGGACAAGTCAGAGAGTGAGGGTTAATGCTGCAACCCCCATTACAAGTGCACCATACGTGAAATTGCATGTGATCAGCAAAAAAACCCCAAAAAACATGGTGTGTGCATGCTTCTGTGGACCAAGTGAAAAGTGATGAAACGATCATCACTGCTGAGCTGTGTCTGAAATGCAGACTTGCAAAAACAATACAACATTTTATTTATTTATTTATTGCTAATTAAGGGTAGCATGGCATGACGTACTCTTCTCAGTGCAGCGAATATCCAACATACCCTTTTATCCACGGGGTTGCACTTAAGCTGTCAGGGCTCTGCTCGTTGCATTGCCTGCACACACTGACCACCAGAAATCTAGTCAGCTGTAGGCTCTGACTCTAGCTTCCTCACGTGTCACGAAGCCAAAAGAAGGGAGTATGTTTGCTCTCCCTTCCCTCCCTGTCTGATCTTGATGTTTCCTTGTGTGCATTAATGCCAAGCATTAATTCAGCAGTCTGCATTTACTTCCATTTACATAATGATAAATTTCACATGAGCTGGCCTACTACTGCAGACTCGTGAAATTGTTTCTTGCCTCGCAAATAAGTGTGAAGTTCCCGTGAAAACAGGCTCTAGACAGACACGATGGGCCCCCTCCCCCACAACCCCCCTCTGCCCAGCCCTTTGCAGAAGAGCCACCGCCGAGCACCCGTTATGGCAACATTTACTGTAACTCTGATCTGATTATTGCGTTTGAGGATGATGCATCTGTGTGGGTCTTATCAATGATGAATCATCCCACAGACAGGAAATTCAGAATGTTATTAACATTAAACGAACATGAATTAACAAGCAAAAAGACTGAGATTTGAGGAAAGTTAAAACTGCACTAAACGTGCATCAACTAACTGCTAAAGTTGCTTTATGGCCTTTTATGTTTCACTGTGATATGGAAGCTACTTTCACCTGCTTGCTTACCACGAGGGGTCACCACAGCAGGGAGCTCCACATGCTTGATTTAGAAGTTTTTAATGCCAGATACAGTTCCTGCAGTGCAAAAGGGGATTTGGGTCATTGACTGTAATTGAACCAGCAACCTTTTGCTCGCCAAGCAAATGGTTCCACTCTAATATAAAAAGCCTGTTTTTTGTAGAGTGGTTAAAATGGGTTTCGAAGCATGTACTGCTGAAAGTATTTGTTTGATTAAAATGTTGATTTTGAGTAGATCTTCAGGGCAGAACTTAAATCATCTCCCTGTGGGACGACGCGGATGCATTTCTGGTGCTGCTCGCTGTGTAACACCTTCGTATTTCAGCCCAGAAGACGTATTTGCACTAGCTTTTCATTTGGAGCTTGAATTATGCTAATAAATCAATAAATCATGATAATAAATCATTTAATTATGCATTCTTAAATAAATATTCACTCTTTGCTCTTTGTCTTTCTGTCTTTTGAAATTGTTGTCGGCTCATGTATAAGCTTTGTACTTGCTGCTAATTTTCAGTATCGCAAAGGCATTGAGTGACAACTGCAGACTTAAATTTGGGTAAAGAGGGGGTGAATCTAGAGCATCTCCATGGTCTTTGTTGGAGCTTAGCTTTTTGATTTAGGACTGATGGATTCTTACGTTAACATCCTTCTCAGCGCAGCTTTTTAAGCAGTCTGCCCCATGGTAAATGTAAAAGTCTGTTGTTATTGTGGAAGCCAGCATAGCTACAGGATACTAACACTCGTCAAAGTGTTGTGCTGAAACACCTTGGAGAATAGTCTGAAGTTACCATTGGCAGTAGATGAGTGAATATTCTGAATTTCATATACATGAAAAAAGTGTTGTACTGGTAGGTGTTGGCTGGCAACAGCAATTGTGATAATGCAAATGAGATGAAAGCTGTGTTTGAGGTTTGGCTCTTGTGAAGACACTTGGGAGTGAAAATCAACTGAGAAGGCAACAGTGACTGTATCTTGATGGATTGTAGTGGAAAAGAGGACGTTCACATGACCGTCACAGGCAAATCTTGCTCTCTTTTCTGCGCTCTGTCAAAGTGACAGTGAGTGATGATGCTGGGCACCACGGGTGTTATTTCACCCACATCATCAGTCTGGTTTTTAAGATAATGTAAGTAGTCCACGTGAGTGTGGTTGATAGGTTCTAGTGGGCTGGTGTGAGGGTTTGTTCATCAATATCCAGGCAGAGCTGCGGCCTACATACAGTATGTGAAGGGAAGAACACAGTAATTAATTTTTGCTGCTTTTCTTTCAAAGGAAGACCAAGAAGGAAAGTTAAAATCCAGGTCAGAGACACTTTTATTTTGCGGTTTTTACATCAAGCAATTGAAGTGAAGACTTTCGGGTTTAATTCAAGGGATGGCAGAGTATCTCAAGGAACACATTTCTGTTCTATCTGAGCACTCAAAGCACAACTTACTACAACTTTCTACAACTTTCTGCTTCTTCTACATAAGTGCTTTCTGTCTAACATTCACACACATTCATACTCTGATGGATGAAGCTTGCCCATGCAGACTGGAGTAGCTAGGAATCAAACAATCAACCTTCCAATTGGCAGATGACCTGCTCTAACTCTTGAGCTACAACCACCTATGTTGATGGTTTTAAATGTCAGGCAGTCATTGGCTGCAGGATCATCCAATAATTAAAAGCGATCCTTACAGTTAAAATTATGTTAGTTTGTCCAATGACTTTCGAGCCTCTGAAAATAGGGCATGATGTAATTCCTAAACAGTCAGTGCAGTACTTTTGTTAAACCCCCTTGACTTAAAGCTGAGAGTCTACAATTCAATCACATCTTGATTGCTGGGTTTAAAATCCGCTGTGTTGGTGTACAGAGGTAAAATTACAAAAGTGTCTTATTGTCCAAACCCTTACAAACCTAAGTGTATTTTTCCTGTCTAGCCAACCAAAATTATGCATCAATGAATCATCAGTAATTATATGTATGTTTGTTTTGCTGCTGTTTGATCCATGCATGAAAATGAACTAGAAATGCAAAACCGACCAAGCTGTTTCCTTCCCCCTACACAACACTGCTGAACCTGTTATTATTTGTTTTAACCATACCAAACTTGCATAACATTCATTGACTGTGAGTGCAATATTGTCCAAGTGTTTTATTTGTCTGGGATATCTAATTTGTGAATATTGCCTCCCTTGCACATGTTGTTTTCTATCTTTTCACATTCATTCATTCAGATTATTTCTACCACCTACAGACTACAGGTCACTGTGTCATCTCTAGGAGCCTCCGGGCACTTGTTTGGGAAGTTATATATTGAAAAACTGTCCAGATTTAGTTAAATTCAAATGGTCACTGCGACATGAAAGCTGATTGAATAAACAAAAGAAAAAGTTTAATATCTCCACAGGTGACTGTGTTTCAGCACAGGGAATTTGTGCAAAATCTATGTTGTTAAATATATAACAGGAACATTTTGGTCAAAAAGAGGTAACACATCCTCATCACTTTCATAGGATGCAAATTGATCATGCTGTCTTGCCTAGTCATCACACCACAGGCCCATTCTACTCTGATTATTCATATTTCGTTCAAAAATGAACTACTGTTAATTATTTTTTAAACTGTCAGGTTTCAGACAATCAGTTGCTCCTATCTAAATGGGTTAACTTTGGCTTTTGTTTTTTTTTATTTTTATGCCATTTTATGAGTTTAAACAGAAATCTTCAAATTCATTTGAATAGAAACACATTTACTTTTCCTGAGATATGTTGTGCTCCTTCCAAACGGCATATCGTTCATTCTTGAAGCATTTGCGGTACCAAACAGACTCGGCGCTGAAATAAAAAGCCCTCTGGGTTGATTTCTAAGAATCAAAGGACGTGTAAATAGATGAGCATTCACCTTTAATTGACACAGATTTGCGAGCGAAGAGCTTCTAATGGTTCCTGTAATGTCTTACACATCAAATGCATTTACCATATAAGTTTCTTGTAAATTATATGCCTGAGGGGGTAAGGTTAGCTTTCATTCCATTACCTAATGAAAATAATTTAAAAGCTCATGCTTGGTCCTTGAATTACAAAGTAATGTGATGGCAGACAGCATTTGACATTTGCTCTACAATAACTAAACTCAGTTAAACACTAAACACCTTACTCACACATAGTACAAGAATTTAAGCAAATGCTACTCATGCTGCTCTCCTAACAATGACCTTTAAGTAAGGCAGGCCCTTAGAAACCTCCCTGCCTGTTAGAAAATGATCCAGCACAAACAAATTTAACTGATCTAATGAGAATTTGTGTTTATTAAAACAGATTATATCTTCTTATGTATTTGTGTTCTTGACAGTGAATGTCAGTGCATGCTGTGTATCACAATCCAGAGGGGACCAGCGATGCTTTTCCTTATTTTTTTTGTCATGCATATACTTTGGAAAAAGTCTCAAATAAAGAGGTTGGTTTATGTGGAAGTGATCCCAATCATTCAAAAACAAAACCTTTTTCCTGGCTCTGTAGAATCACCATCCTTGTAGAAGCAGGTCTTGCAAGTTGCCGGCCATCTTGAAATGCCTCCAGGCGTCTATTTATAGACGTTATTTTGCAGCTAACTTTAATTTTAATGATCACTGGGATATAAAACACACAAACAAATAAATAAGTACAAATGTTTTTAAAATTCTTTGCGGGTATTATATGATATTTATCCCTAATATGGTTGTTGTGCAAGCTGGAGCCCCACCCACCTGCTGTTTAAACTTTTGATTTATGAGGGGCAGCCAATCAGAAAAAAGCTGGCTGCCTTCAGAGTGACTTTAAAGTGAGTGGAGCTGAAATAGCTTGTTTCAGCCGGTTGACAAACCGAGGAGCTGCACCAAGAACCAGTCTAGACTGGATTGGCTTGACTGGCTCAGACAGAGATATGCTCTATTACTTAGAAAATGGCCATTTCGCTACCGAGCTGTGCGTGGTTGTTTTGTTATCAGGCAATGTTGATGCTCTGGGCATTCAAAAAGGTCGGGGGCAGTTATGTGTGTGTCAGATGTGGGCTTAGCTAATTACTTGTTTATTTTTTTATACTGTTTGCTGATAATGGCTGCCTTCAAACCTCTGAATTGTGAAATGACAAATGAATTTATTATTTTGTGTACCCCCTGAAATGATGTTTGTAAAAAGAAAATCCTGAAAAAAGCATTAATGACACCTTGTTGCTTTTTTGCGCAACAAATAACCCAAAAACTGAATTATCAAAAGAAAAAAAACCACATGAAATTCTGGGAATTCTGCTTTGGAGTGGAAATCTTTTTTTTTCTTTTAGGACTTTCCAAGCTGTTTGTGTTGAACGCTAACAAACAAATAACCAAAAACAGCTGCCCTCCTCTCACACTGCCTAAGTGTGGAACAGCCAATCATATCTGATGGTCCAGGGGCTCAATCATTGACTCAAACCAGATAACAAAATATTCAGCATTTTGTTAATAAATAAATAAAATGTACATATGCAAATCAGTAACATAGTTCAGAAAGAGCTACCATATTAAAACCAAAACCAGGTGCATAATTTTCACAGAAACAGTGTAAATGATGGAACACACAACAAAAAAGGGAGAATTTTATTGTCTTTGAACCCTATTGTCTCTGTACTTTTAGTTATGAAACCACCCAATCAGTAGTGATATGCATAACACCAGGTGAATTCAGTGATGGCTCTTTACCTAGCTGGAAAACTGAAACAACAGGAGAACTTTGATGATCCATGGCTGTTGAGAATCCCTCTGCCGCTCACCCCTCAGTCATGCTGGCTTTGTTAAAATGTTTACCAAGCCTCAGTCAGCTTCAAATTCATTCATAGTGTTCAAATTGATCATTTGTCTTCACCCTCTTCCAAATAAACAAATCCTGTGTCATTTTTAACAATCACACAGTTTGCTTGTCAGAGGAAAATGCTCCAAAACCCCTCTCCAGAAGGACACTGTGTAACATGTCTTTGAGTTTAATGTCACATCCCCCACCAGTGGGACAGAAGGCAACATGGCAGCGTGAAGGCTGGTCATGCAGGACAGGGGGAGGAAGTGAAGACCAAAGAGCTCAGGGCTACTCTGAGCGGTGATTCATGTAATATACTTATCTTTCCAGGATTTAAATCAGTGGTTTATATTATTTGACAGAAAGACTTTACTGATACAGTTGGGGTTAAGAATACTTAATTAACCACAATTAGGACTGGGGAAATAGATCGAATATAGTCAGTATATTATGGCTTGTTCTACGTGGGATGTAGTAAATGTATTGGGAATGCTTGGTACAAACTGTCATAATTTTTTTTAAGCTGCCAGCATGACACAAGCTTTGCTGTTTTGCTTCTCTGGCTCTCTCCCACGATTCCCTCGCTCTCATGCACATAAAAATAAGTAGATAATAATAAGTTACCAGTGCCTCCATTTAAGTCAACTGCCTTCGTTTTTTTGAAGTAGGCTTATATTAGTGGCAAACCTGTAGCAGAGTCGTTATAGTGCACCTTTCCTTTCTAAGCTTACAGTACAAAAGGTTTCACGCACGGCAAACCTTCTTATGAGAGCAGATTTTATTACAGTTATTACAGAAACGTAATAATAGTTTGCCTCTGGGTTTTACAAATTGTTGAAAATTCAGTACATACACAAAATATGAGCAAGATATGGCGTATTATGAAAAATGCAATGTAATTTACATGATTATGTGGATCCCCTTGTAAGTTACGTTGATTTTCTGAGCTGCTGGATGGTTGTGGGACTCCATCATCTTTTTTTTTTTTTTTTTTATGAAGGATGCTCTGCTGTATACTCTGAATTTAAAGAGACAGGAAATGAAGAACAGAGGTAGCTTTAGAATTTATAGATTTGGAGCAGCTGTGGGTTATTGAAATCAATAATTTCACTCAGTTATCTCCCTAAACACATAGACCATTCGTTTGGAACCAGACCCTTAAATTCTTAAACCAACTACATAATTCTTACAGAAACATTGTAAATGATGGATTGCACATGCAGTAACAACAGGAAGGGATTGGTTTCCCCCTGGCCTGTATTTGAGGCTCGGCCTTAATTTGTTTGTTATGACCATGACCCAGATGTTATTAGAAGCACCTTAGCTACGTTCTGCACAAGAGAGCCTCCAGTATTGCCCAGAAAGTGTGATATCTTGCCACAGATACGGCTCTCTCTACTTCTGCTCTGTGGCAACAGCGACTTGCATTGTGTGTTTTTGTCAGACAGTGTAGTGGTCAAGGTGGTGGCTGAGCAGAGGTGCTTTTTGAAGACGGCTTTTTAAGTGGCTGCCAGTTCACGCGTTGTTTCGGGGGCCCGTACATATTTCATACTTGCTCTGTTTTCTAACAACAGAAACAGAAAAAAAGTGGAAATCAGAATAGCTTTACTGGGAATTCAGCTTCATTAAAATACATGCTGCTGTCTATATGTGAGTATAGACGGCAGCACAGTAGCTCTATAGAACTAGGCTACATTAATGACTACATCATGCCATTTCTCCTTTTTTTAAAAAAATATATTCATTTAACAGCTGCTAAAAGTATCCAATTACCTAAATAATAATAATATTTTACTGGGTTGTATTTTCGTTTTATGTTTTTGCTTGCAAGCTTAATTTTGTTCCAAAAAAAACTCTTAACGAATGTAAACAGGAAGGTTTTAAGGCAGGTCTATGTTGCAGGAACTATTAGAATATGCATGAAGGGGGTAAATGTGCTTGGGAGGAGTTTTAAAAGCAGAGAAATATTTTGCATCTTATTATCGACCATATCTCCCAGTTGAGCCACATACTTAATTGAATCTGTTCTCTTACAGTGTGCAGGTAGTTGGTGGCATGCAGTTACATAATATTTAATCTATGTATACAACAGTGCAGTAATATCAGACTCAGCGCTTTGCACAGAAAAAAAGGTCTTCCAGCTTATTAACCTGTAATTATGCAATAACAACGAGTCATTTCTTTCCTGCCTTCATGCTGCTGTTTTCTGTTGATGGGCTCGCTTTTCTTTTTTTTTCATTTTTGCCCATCCCCCTCACTTTCTCTTCTATCCTCATCTCTATTTCACTCCCTCTCTTTCTTGCTGTCTCAGTGTAATGTGATCCAGGACCGATGCTGGCAGCCCCAACTGTGGCACTGCAATCTCTGCTCTGCTCTGGTTGCTAGGCAGCCTGTCTGAGACAGAGCTCAGTGATGCACCTCTCTCTCCAGTCTGCCTCCAAAAAATAAATATATATATATATATAAAAATGAGAAAGGGGATAGTGACAGGGTTGGCAATCGGGGCCACCAGCCAAAATTCTGAAGAACCGACCAAATGTTTCCATTTTTCAGATCAGCCGCTTCACATCTGCAGTGCAGCACGGTAGTAAACTGTGAGCCTTCGAGGCTTCAGGAGCAGCGTACAGATATGCAGAAACCGCGAGCTCTAACTCACAGGACGAGCAGATATCCACTGTGATGCTGCCCACCTTCTCGTGTGCTTGTGATGGAAAATTGCTGCGTGCAGATTTTGTGTCATCACGCCTAGAATGAAACCTACCATGTGTGGCTAAAACAGCGGGCTGCTGGCAGGCTGCCCAGGTGTGGGATATCGGTAGGGGAGTGAGGTTACTAGGAAGAAGCCGCATGATCGGCTACTTCAGAGCCGCTATGAGTCACGGCTCCAGTTGCTCCATGTGGCTGTGGAGGACATTAGCTTTGCTCAACGCACAATGGAAACATTTTGAGGCCTCCGTGTCTTCATCGTTTGTCCACTTTGCGCTTGTGGGCGTCACACATGTTATGTGATAAACGAGATTTGCATATAGATTGTCCGCTTTTAGCTAAAAATCCCTCTTTAGTGGAAATACTGCACTCTGCTCTTTGTGCAGGTAGACTGTCTTTTACATCATAATGTGTAAGAAGATCAAAAACCAGCGAAAGGTGGCGGTAAATTCTGTTTGTGATTTACCTGTTATCGAGCTCCGGCTGCTCCTTTTACATAAGACCTGGCAAAACTAATACCCTCGCCTGTATCTGTGTGTGTCTGCAGAAGTACAGGTACCAGGATGAGGAGACGCCCCCCTTGGAGCACAGTCCAGCACATCTGGCTCAAGGGAAAAGTGCAGAGATGCTTCATATGAGTGACAAAAACCTCGCCGCCATGGAGGCCATCCATGGCTACACACCACACACGCATATCTCACCTGTCAAGGTAGGAATCGCACGTTCCAAAACACACTCGCTTATGTGCATTGTTAATCAATACACAACACGATTACAACAGCACAAAGCACTCAGCTGTCAACGCTTAGGAACGAGGCCGTTAGCCCACGGTGCCAAAATAAGCACACCCTTGCTCGAGAGCATGTTGCAGAGAGCTTCACACATCATCGTTCCTCAGCCAATTATATATGTACTGCAGTGCTGAATATTCAATGCAACATCAGTGAGAACTCTGACTTCACATTTACATGACATCATGTGAGCCACTTTGCGATCTGAGTTCATCAGAGATTTATTTTTTTCCTGCAGTGTGGCTCAAAAACCCTAATTACACACGTACTAATTATGCTAAATGTATGTGCTGTGGAAGTGGATAATTGTATTTATAATTCATAATATTTGATGAAGACGCTTGAAAATTACTGTTATTATTAAAGAAGAAAAAAAAAGTATATATACATGACTGATTATTAGATTTCTGGTAGGTTTTTAATTCAAATTTCAGGTCCGAACCAGATTTATAGTTATGGTAGCATGCCATGCTTCTTTCCTTCATTCGAAGACAAAACATGTTCCAAGTTTCGTAAACGTATATTAAGATTTTATACCTCTCTCTCTCTCTCACACACACACACACACACACACTCACGCGCACACACACTATACTATCTATCTATTATAAGATGATGTGTTGTCTGTTTTGTAATCATGTTCAACTTAAGTATGGCAATGGGAATGTAATATATTTATGGGGAATAGATACGGCCCCTGGCACCTTAAAGGGTCAGATCAATTTTTCACTTACATGAATTTGCACAGCTTCATAATCAATGTGCAGGATGCATTCAGGAGTTTTAAGGTAGTAATGTGAACACTTGAGACATTAAAGAATGCATTCAGATATAGGTTTAGTTTAATAAATGATACTGTGTAACAGCAGCAAAAAAAATCCAACAAATTGAAATAAAATCTCTCATTCTGAGTTTGGTGGCAGCAGATAGCTTGACTGGCGGATGGAGTTGCAGGTACAGAATCAAATGTGTAGAATAAAGAAATGCTTACGATTCTTTTTTGCAATACAGTATTTAATGTCTCTGAGAGGTTCATGAAAAAGAAGGAGGCAATGACACCAACAGCACAGGAGATGCCGGTCACACAGTCAAAAGATACAGCTGACATCAGTAGGAATATGAGCACTTTGCAAGGAGTGCATTAGCAAATACCTAGTGTAGCTACAAATGTAAAGGTGTAAGCTATAATGGCCACTTAATAATGATCTATCTCCTATGCCCACATGCGTTATTTAACAGCATCCCTTGCTATTAAAACTTAAGAGTGTCTGCATTTACTTAGTTTGACGGGGGTTCTTTGAGGAGGGGGGGGGTGTTATCTGTTTCCCACCAGGGAATACAATGGAGAGGCTGAGTTATTGTTCTCTGCTGCTCCTGTTTAAAATATACAGCTGCATGTTCAGCATGAGCTCTGGTGGCCATGGAGATTTCTCCTTGAGGATGCTGTGAGGAGGGTGCTCTGTATGGGAACACTGCCAAATTAAAAACCACCGCAGTAGCATTGGAGAGTTAGGTCAAGTCGTACGAGACACTAGAAAAAGTTCCAGTGCACAAAACCCAGTCTAGATAGAGATTTTAAATGGATATAAGACTGTAAAATGCATGTTTGTTATTTTGGCTCTCATCGTCTTGGTATTGTTCTTTTAACCTGACATGAACATATTTAGACTAGAGGGAAGAGCAGCTAATAGTATCAATGGCTTTTAAGCTCGGGTATATATTTGCTTCCATAATTACAAAACAAAACTTGTGACTTTGATACACTCTTAACAACATGCAGCACTCACTTATCAAAGCAGCCGCTACCTTAATTATGCTTGAATTTAAGCCTTTGCCTGATTTGAAGGAGTAAATTATATAAAAATCAATCGCCTGTACAACTGTAATGAGGTAGAAAATAATGAGAGCAAACCGTTTTTATTCCAAGATGTAATCATGTTTATTTCTGCCTAAAGTTGGATATTTTAACACGAGAGTCTACAGGGATTGGCTCTCTTTTGAAGCCAACCTCAAGTGGCCACAAGAGGAGCTACAGTTCTAGATTTCATATTGGCTTTTGAGGTTGCTGCTTGATGGAAGCAAACAATAAATTGGTCATAATATATAATATACACATATATTTTGGTTGTGGTAACTTTGTCTATCAGTCTGTGGCTCTTACTCTAAAGCTCGGGTGTCAAGCAATAAGGTCCGGGGGCCAAAATCAGCCCAGCAATGAGCCCAGTCTGGCCCAATGGACAGCTTTGGAAAATCTAAAGAACTTAACTTTTAATTGCATTTTACAGCTTTCTACACCATTACCATTTATACTACACCAGTTATTATTATTATTAATATTATATAATTAATAATTGAAAATATTAGATGTTATAATTACAGGACAGTCTGGACAATGAACTACCACAGCTTTTGTCATTTTAGACATTTATCACGTAGTTTCATTGGTCCGGACAGCTGAAGATCAAAGTGGGCTGTATGTGGCCGATGATGTAATATGACTTTGACGTCCCTGCTTTTGAGGCTTTACCAGTGTAGCTGTTCAAGACTGACAACAAAAAGATGGCGTGTTTTTCTCTGTTAAACCAATTTTTGTAGATGTTTTAGGGGGTGATGTGTTGTGACAGTTAAAATATATATTTAAAACAACATGACGTGTAAAAGCGTCGCATTATTAGCTTTTACAAAGGACAGACAAGCTCTTTTTTTGTTACTTTGAATCCCTGTGCTCCCAGTTGAGTTTGCCATCCAGCATATGCCAAGGGATTGGTAATTATTCATAGTTGATGGGTGCACCATTTATTATGGTAATGAGGCTGTAGAGTTACTCCATTCTGTAAAAGAGCCACCAGTATGAGGTTTATTAAGTCAAATAAAAAATGTAATGTGTGCCCTCCAGTGGTTCAGGTCCATTACATGACTCATTCAGTCCGTCCTTTGAGGCTTGTGGTATTTTTTTCAGTATATCTGTGAGTTATCATACAGGAAATATTATGAATAATATAATGATAACGTCTGTGGTGTTTTGTTTTGTTTTAAATATATGTTTCTAACTGACAGATTGCCCAATTTACTCATTACATTGAAGAGTATAATATATATATATCGGTGGGTCCCCTTTTATCTTAAACATGGAGACTGGCCACTTTATTAGGTACACCATGCATGTCCCCTTTTGCTTTCAGAACTGCCTTAATTTTTCACGTCAAAGATTCAACAAGGCGCTGGAAACATTCGTCAGAGATTTTACCACCTATATTGACATCATACTGGTATCGTGACATTGCAGCATATTTGTCAGCTGCACATCCACAATGCAGTTTCCTGCTCCAGTGCATCCTAAAGGTGCTTTACAGGATTGTGATCTGATGAAGGTAGAGGCCATTTGAGTAAAGTGAAGTCACTCTCATGTCCCACCTCCCAGCAGTCTGAACCGTTACGCAAGGCAGGATGGATCCATGGTTTTCATTGCAATTCTGACCAGTTTCTGAAATGCTCAAGAGTAGCCCCTGTGGTACCAACAACGCCGCTACATCCAAAGCCACTTAAATCACATTTTCCCCCCATTCTGATTCTCGGTTTACACTGTAGCAGGTCATCTCGATCATGTCAAAGTCTCCACATGTACAGAGTTGCTGCCACATCAATGGCTAATATTTGCATATAAGCTATTAGGTATTAGATACTTGCATTAATGAGCAGCCGAACAGGTCTCCCCTAATAAAGTGGCACTTAGTATATAACTTTTTTGTGAATTGTTTCATAAGATGTGCACTTTCATTAGAAAACAAATTGTGTTGATTCTGGCATGCAGAAAGAGTGCGGAGAATTGGGAAATTGGCATCAGAAATATGAAATCATTTCTGCTTTTCTTCTGTTATTTGTATTTCTCCTCAAACAGTGACTGACTCTGCTACACTGTATCCTCCTTAAGAGTCTTGACTCTTTATTATTTTGACTGCTAAAGCATTTTATCAAAATTATTGGTGGACTGCAGTTTGTGCAGTATACCATGGCTTTGTACTCTTAATTGGCTTCATAAAGTTTATAAAGCATGCTTCTCATGTAAGCCGATCAGCCCTTATCTAATTATTTTCCAGAAATGTAAATGTATTTATTTTCAAGTGGAAATTTATAAAATTGCATAGAATTCATATTAATTTAAATTAATAACATTGAATTTTTAATTTCCTTTGGTGTGCAGATAGGTGTTATAATTGTTTAAATTAAATTCCTGCTTGGTTTTTGTGTTTTGTCTTACACCATTAGACCACATGTATCTCAGATTAATAGTAGTTTGACGTTATAGTACAAATGTAATCAGTTTTTAATTGCCTTTAATTGCCTTTAACTTAATTTGTTAGCTAGCATAAGTTTAAAATTTACTTACTTATATTACATTATCTACCTTTTTGCCTGCAATGTGAGGAGAGTAGTTGTACATAATACTTCTAAACTGCCAGAGATCTACTGGGCTGCTGAAGCTTTAATTTAGAGTGCTGTGATATTTTTTCTGTTACGTGTTTAGATTTTGATTCTTGTTGAAGCGTAATGTCGTTTCCAGTGTGTGGGCAAGAGTATTGTAAAGGCAACAGGGCACCACTATTGCAACTTCTGTAGTGATTAATGGCCCCCAGTCACTGGTCTTCTTTAAGGTTGTTCTTCAAATGTTAATAAAAGCAGTATTGCTGTTTAAGTCCAGTGTGTAGCCTATGGCACACAGGGATGCAGGAAAAAGTGAAATCTGTCTTCAACATGTAATGTAACCACTGTTAAATTTCATTGGTTTTCTGTCTTTCTAAATAAAAGATTTTTTACATTTTTTAAAATTACATTTCAGAATTTATTCATAAAATCCTATTATAATACAAGAAATCTATTTTTTAAATTAAAATAAAATAAACTATTTGTTTGCCCATCATTTCCTTCTACACAATCAGGAGTTGAGCAAAAAAACACATGGCACACGGGTATATTTTAAGGGCCCTGAAGGTTCTTATCTATATCAGATATGTCATCATGATGCCTAGCAACTACCTTTCAACAAGCTAAAATGACCCATTTGTAGCATTTACACACAAATTTATTTAATTTATGAAATCATTACAGCATCATTACATTTTCAATCCATAATAGCAACGTCTACTTTAGTTCCTCAAAACTTAAATTCTATGTATATTATTTTGTTGTAACACTGCCTAGCAACCACCTAACAACGGACTAAAATCACAAACAATACTTTGGTGTGGGCATGGCCTCTTTTACTCTGGTAAACACCTTTTTCATACATGAGTTTTTAAGATTTCTACAACATCGGTGTGTGTTTTTATCTCCCCGAACAACCTAAATAAATTATTTAAACCTAAATACATATGTTGCAAATATGATACACTTTAAATGTTATATATGCAAAATAATATATAATTATATAAAAAAAGAATATGTCAGAATGTTCAATAAACCTTTTTTTTATTCAATTCTCTGGCAATTATGTCATGGTGTAGGCTTTAAAGAGTATGACACAGTCACTATAACCAAGCTGGTACTGCACTGCTCACCACTTTTAAGTGAAAGTTGCATCATTTTTGAGGCAATGAGTTTTTGTAATTCCAAAACTAATTTAGCAAATATTAAAGTGCAGGCTGTGAAAGCATTTCCTTGATATCATCCCTCAATGTGATATGAAGTACAGTGGGTAATGTAAAATACAAGCGTTTTACAATATAAACCAAAACCATAATGAGGTTTTGCACTGCGAGTGTCCCATGCCTCTAAAAGTCTCCTAAAATAGATTTTCTACACTATCCCCATTTTGCCCAAAGACAATTTTGGTGCTCAGTATGTTCACTGCATCAAAACTTGTGTGACACAGAGAGCGGTTTATAAACCACTAAATTGCATTAGCAGCAATAACACTGTTATTAAGACACCTACACTGCAGTGAAATTCTGTCTTGAGGATATTTTTCCTAACATTTGAAAGAGAGCATGTTGATGTTGTTTGCAGTGGTGTTTTTTTGAATCAGGATTGGCCCTATTTCTATTTTTGGAATACTGCTATTATTTATGAAGTTTTGTGTTTCTCTTCAGGGAGAGCTGAATGCATGATGAAGTACAAAGGTCTGCCTTAACTTAGTTCAAAGTGAATTGTTCACATCACGCTCTGGGAGCTGTGTGTGTACATCCTTGAATAGCTATAAAAACAAATACAAGAACGTAACTCTGTCCTAGGCTGTCTGGATGCATGAACATGTGGCGACCCTTATGTTTGTCCCACTCAGAGTTACACGAGTAAAAATCACGTTGTGATCAGATTGCTGCGATATTATGAGGCACACGCAAATATTAATACAGGTCTGATAAACAGCTTCAATAATTATTGCATATGGCTTACAGATAATTGATTTTTTGTTGTTAATTGTGATTTTAGTGAAGATTTAAAGACAGTAATGGTTAATTTGAGTATAACTATGATGATGATGATGATGATGTCTGGTTTATCTGCACTGTGTTACTCCATTTGCTTGTACTGTGTCCTCACACAGTATCCCCAAGGGCACTTGGGGACTGGTTTGTTACTTTGTGAATAACACTGAAAAGCCTGGCCTTCATGAATTGGAGATAAAGTATCTGAATTTCAGGAGCGGGACCACGCCTCCAAATACACTCCTTCCGGTTCTCATCTATATAGGTTCCCCCAGTTCTAAAAGCTGTTCTTTCTTGTTTACGTGCCCCACTCTCCCTCCCCTTTTCAATTCTTTAACTTCTTCACTTCTATTTAGTACATGGGGATCTGCCAGGCCCGGGAGCCGCCGCCAGTCCCCTTCGAGGCCTTCCCCAAACCGCAGCTCAATTTATGTGCAATCCATTCACCTTTATCTACTAAAACGCCGTCAAACCTCAAATGAGGACGTGGGCCCAGCGAGTGAATAACATTGCCCAAGTTTTACTTTCCCATCTTTAAAAACCTTCTCCACACTACCTACCCCCTCCTGCAGCCATCTCACATGCTTGTGACTGGGTGCTGGCAGCAGAAAGGTTGACTTGTTGCATTTTTTTCATGCTCTTCAGCTTTGATATGAGTCCTGATTTGCCATTTAGCAACACAAAATATTTCCAGTGAAGCACTGAATAGAAAGAAGCGTCTATATTAAGAAAGACAGGTAGTGTCTGTTAATAACAGGATCGGCATGAATCAACCGAACAAGAGCTGTGTTGGATCAGCAAATGCAGCTGTCCTAACATTCGTACTTTAATTACATGCTTTGTTGTAATATAAAACTTTTCCAGTGGGAGGAAACAGGTCTCCTGACATGTGAAAATGCTGCAGTGTTGCTGTTTGTAAAATTCATGGGTACATGGTGGATTGTTTAATACTTCAGCTGTAATCAATTCTGCTTTAACAAGCATTGACAGCCCCACTGTTTCTTAATGGTTATATGTACCTGAGTGTTTTTTACTCTCTCATATATAAGCTATCAGTGACTAGTAGAGACAGTCCGTCTGTGTCACTGTGTATTCTGTTTTGTTTCATCATTTGATCGCTGTTCTGTGTTAATCAATCTTCAGGGCTGGTACTTGTATAAATGATTAGTGTACAATTTTTAATCGATGTTTCACGATGTGCTGTCTGTGTGGTACACTGTTTTTAAGATTTTGCATATAACAAGTATTTTACTTTAAACACTGTAGTACAGTATGTTATAGTTTGGGCCCTTTAACTGTCGCATTCAAGGCCTGCTTTCAGGATTTCTTAGAAATATACAACATCAGTCGCCACAAGAGAAAAGACTGCACGGTACCCACTGTTCTTCCCTGTGCCCATGTACAAGGCCTGCACAATTACCCTCTCCTTCTGTTGTTTTGCAGCCTGTGTTGATGTCTACGGGACACACTCCAATGTACACCTCCGCTGTTTCCACACTGGTAAGAGCACAGCAATCCGTGCTGGTCCATCAATGTGAAAGTTACCGGTATCATCATCAGTCATCATAATCAGTGTGATTTTTATCTTTGTTCCGTGTCTTTGGCTGGCTGTCTGATTGCAGAGAGACAGCTGCCCATTCATCGCCATTTTATCTGTACTGCCAGAGTATGAGGTCATCTGTTTCTGATCATATCAGCGGCTTCATGTCATGCAAATCTCCTTTGTCTAACAGATTTGTTCTGCTCGTACTCAGTGGCTATTTTTGGGACTAAAATCACAGAACTGGAACTGAATAGTTATTCAAATGTTGAAAATGCGATCACACTGTAAGGCTCAGATCTGTTGCTACGTGCATATTTCAGTTCCTATGCTTTAACTAAACAACACATAACCTACTATAGCAATTTTGTGCGTGTAGAAGTTCATATTTCCCAACAATCCCAAAACATGTAACACAATGAGAAAACTATCTATGTGGTCAAGAGATAAAGCATAAACAGTAAAGCCAAAATTAATCCTGATGTATGTCACTGCTAAACCTTTAGTGCTACATTGCTAAACCTTTGTGGCATGAATATGGACAGACAGAGACACACAGAGATTTGCAAGGGGAGACTGAAACCTGTAGGTGTCAGTGTTAGACCGTGCACACTCAACTTTCATAACCTTGAAAAGCTGGCTGTCCTGCTTCCTCTTTAAAGCATTTTTGTGAACAGAGAGGTTGCATTTGCATCATGCACAATGCGTTGCTCGCAGTTGCAAGGCGAAACGTGCATATAATGGTACAGAAATGTATCTATCACCATTGAGAAGTTGTTCCTTCCTAACCTTTTATTAAGATATTCAGTTTAATTACATTTTATTTATATAGCACAAAAATCATAACAGCACTCGCCTCGTGGCGTTTTATATTGCGAGGTAACCAAGAGAAAACCCCAACAATTGAAGGACCCCCTTTGACCCCCTTTAAGCAAGTGCTTTGGCAAAGGTGGGAAGGAAAAACTCCCTTTTAACAGAAAGAAACATATGGCCGAACCAGGCTCAGAGGCTGGCGGCCATCTGGCCAGTTGGGGGTGAGGGGAGGAAGACAGAACAAAAGACACACAATATTATATTGTGTTTCTATTAGTCGAAAATCTGAACATTAGAAATGAGCTGCTACATAATTACTTTAAAAGCAAAAAGACAGGATCATTGAAATAAGTGCACTATGGAACAGGACAAGTAGTTACTCTTGTAAACTATACGTCATTCCTTGTCTTTGTGGGCCTGCCCTGACTTTGAACACAACGCATTTAATAACACATGCTTAGAATTAAACAGTTTAACATATGGGAGACCGCGCACCCTCCAGCATGAAGTCATCAGTAAGAAAAATGTGTTTGTATGCGTTCCTTCAAACATGCACAGAAGCACTGCATTCTGTTGATGCATGCACTCAATTTTCCCCACTGGTCGGGTTAAGTGTGTCCTGTCTTCGAGATGCATTGCGGGAATGCCTTTGTGTGTGGACGTCTTTGCAGCCAATGTAATGCCCGTGTGGTTGTCACTGATGTGTAGGCGGTATCGTCAGTCTGTGTCTTTATTGCTCTAATGGTGTGGGGTTTGCCAGTACCACTCCAGGGCCCATTGATTTATGGGTAGGATTGTCTCTGGAAGCACTGCAATGGTTTGGCAAGTAATAGAAGGTCTTTGGGTTATGTACATGATTTAGCAAAGAGGTGCTTTAGCTTCAAATGACATTCATTTTTTTTTACTTATCTGGTAATGTAATTAGAAATCTTTTTTTTTCTTCACACTGCGCAGAACTTTTGATATCGATCTGCGCTCATGCTGACGAATCTTCCCGCCTCTTTCTCGATGTGACTCTTCGAGCCCGCATAAACATAGAAACTGATGTGTTGACTGCTCTCCTTTTATTTATCTGTTGTTGGTTTACTTAAAGTTCATGGTCTAACAGCGATCGCAGCAAATGAAAGCTTTTTTGTGTCACATTGTATGCAGTCTGTATTGCTGTGAAGATTTCTTTAGGCAGCAAATTCACTCTTTGTTTTCTTATTACAAATTTATATGAAAATAATGCTTTAAAGAGTTATTTTGGAAAAACCCAGCCTTAATAAATCTTTGGTGCTTCAGCAGCAAGGACTTCAAACTTCACATACAATCATGAACAAAAGCAATAACTGTGTTTTTAAATTTCATCTGACTCGATATATTCTGAATGAACTGGCCTGAAAGCACTGCTGTTGTTCTCCTTCTCTTTATATATCTCCTTAAAGACAGAGATCTCTCTAAAAATGAAAAACAAAAAACATCCTAGGTTAGGCTTTTTTTAATAATGTATGAGGTACTTTTATTGTGACAGTTTTGAATTGTTGAGATAAAAACTCTACACAGTGCTTATCTTTGCCATTAATCCTTCACCTGACAAGCTGAAAGTGAGAAGCAGAAGGCTGAAAGTGAGAAGCAGAAGGCTGTAAGTGCTTACTGAAGACTCCCACCAACCCATTTGTTATACTCCCTCAGTTCTAATGAAAAAGGATGCATATCACTTTTCTTGTCTCCATCCACAGATGCAATATCCAGCCCAAATCAGACAAATCCTTCTTCAGACAAAGCAGTTAAACCCTCTGACACGCATCTGACACTTTGCAAAAAACAAAAAACAAAGACAGTTTGTTTTTAACGTAAGGATCAGTTACACGTTTCTGTAGTGATTCCCCAAGAGCTCTCCATTATACCCTCCCCTTTCTCTTCTCCATTCTTGTCTGGTCAGTATCTGGTTTCCATCTTCATTTTCCCATCCTCCCTATTTTTCTTTAATAAATGTTTAAATACGTCCCTGCAGCTTCAGTGTAATTACTGTGCAGCCGCAGCTCAGGTCCTTTGGGAAGCGGAGGGGAGAGAGAAAGAGGGGGAGAAAAAAAATGCTGAAAGAGGATGAGAGAGCTGTTCATGCTGAATGGCGGAGTAAAGGATAGAAAGGGCCTTGCAGAAGGGCGAAAATATTAGATAGGTAAATGGAGGGATTTTATTTCACAGAATGAGAACATTTGCTGACAGCTTGTCCTTCAGCATGTCCTTGCTTAAGTCTGTTCAGTGTGCGTGCATGCATTTGTGCATGTATATTCCACGCCTGCCAATCCATCTGTCTTTCTGAAAGAGAGAGCTTGCGCAAGCTTGGAAAAAGGATCATTTAAGCCTTTTTTTCTGTACATGGTGGTGTGCTTTCATAGTAACCTCACATCCTGGTTAATTATTCAAGGTAAAGAAAAATAAATGGCAAACAAAACCCTCTTCTTTTCTTCAACTCCATATTCGGTCAGGAGTATTGCTGTCAATAGTGATGACAGGTCCTTCAATAAGGTCCTTACAGATGTCTTGGGAGAATATTATTATATTCAATGTTATTTTCAACATATTTATATTCATCATAACGTAACAAAAATGCATTTGCAGGCAGCTACATTGTTGAGAAGTTTATGTAAAATAATGTTTTCTACTGATCGCCCAACTTGACATAATTTGTATTTGCAGTAAAGCTGCAAAAAACAATATTACACGAGGGCATTGGCATCTTAAACCAAGATAAACAAATGTTAGGCCAGCCACTCTCTGCTGCTGTTTTTGCTGCTCTCTGTTTCACCCTGTGTGTGTCTTCACCACTCTGTGCATGTCAGAATGAAGCAGAGCTAGCATGAGCAAACGAGAGCTGCAAAACAGCAAAGAGACACAAATATTGAGCTGAAATTAAATAAATTTAATGAAATTAAAAGGAGGATTTGTTCATTATCTGCAAACACTGCTACGCAATTGCTCCAGCTTCTCTTCACATCGCAAATCAAAATCTCCTTTGAAGGGCCCTAATTTATGGACATACACACACTTTCAAAAACAGCTCAGGTCTGGCAAAAATGACACATGTTAAGCTTCATTTTTTTCCACCCAAGCTTTCACTACTGTGTTCAGGCTTCATTGTTTTTGCTAGAACTGGTACAGTACTTAAAAACCTTTCAGTGTCGAGTGTTCCCTAAGAAAAAAGGGAGGCCGGTTTGCGCCACTTGTCCTTCTTAAGTTCAGTCAAAGTATAATTCCTCAGCCTTTCACATCACCAGCGTAGACATTATACAGAGAGACAGCTAAGTAATTGCCATCAAACTTTCCTGCCTGCTCCTCTTTCTCTCAGCAGCAGGGATGGGAGGGGTACAGTACAGTAGCAGCAGAAAATGTGAACTGCGTTCTCTCTGAGCACAGACCAGTAGCAGGGAGGCACGGCTATCGTAGTCCACTACCAGAGAGGATGGAGTATGAAGGGATCTATTTATTTTTATTCTGGATAGATGGGTTTCCGAAGAGTGGATGATCGGGTATCAGATAATAACAAGACTTACTGGCAACAAGTGATCAGCCTCAGCCTTGGTGGATGAAATCTTCAGCAACGACTCCGCAAGAGGAAAACATTACTGAGCTGTGCTCTTTGTGTGATTCTGGATATGAAATCGTTGCATGTCTTCAGCATGCCAGCAGGGTTCGATTAGATTTGAGTTAAATGTGAAGCTCAAGTGTAATATCTAAATTTGAAACAGGTATCTTTTAATTGATCCACCGTGGACGCTAACTGTTATGGCAGGGCCTAGACCTAATGGCTCGCTTGGCAACAATACCTTGGTGGTACTTTGTGGTGAATTTGAAGGAAGATGCTTGCAGAGGGTACTCTAAAAAACAACACTCTCAGTGTGTCTGTATGTCGTTGTAAGACTTGAACAGGGTGTGATATTGAATAAAAGTGACTGACATCTAAGGACAGAAGCACAATGTTCATGTCTGTGTGGTACGCCAAAAAGATGGGCTGCCGATTCCTCAACAAAGTACGGAAGGGCAAGAAACATCGACATCATAAAATGGTAGGCATGTTTTAAACATGTTTACGTCATGTTTGTTTGTGTGTATGAATCCACCTCAGCATAGTTGCGCAGATTTTAATGAAAATGTCACCGGCACAGAAGATTACATTAGTGTGTTTTGTTATTGAAATATTTTAAAGTGCGTGTGTTGTGTTATTGCGTTATTTAAAAGGCACCAGGATTTTTTTTTTTTTTTAGAAACTTCACAAATTGCTGCCATTAAAGCTCATAATAGACATTTTAATCACAGTGAGCTTGAGTAATCAGATCTGCTAATACTAATCAAGTCCTGCTCAGGCCGTGTGTGAGTAGTGATGCAAATTTGCAGAGTCCTGCTTGAATTGCAATTTAATCTTTCAGTCAATAAACAATCAAGCGCACCACATACGTATGGCTAAAGGAGGCAGTAAATGAGAAATGTGCATAATGTGACGGTGAAGTTAAACGCTCTTGTTTCCTGCACAAAAAAAACAGACACAAGTGGAGAGGCAGAAAAAATCTCCAAACATCTAACCGGGCACCTAAAAAATGACAGTCTTATACTGCAAAACACTTTACAAAACCTGCCAGCAGCTCACTGATTCACAGTTGTTAATGAGCAACAAAAGCTCATTAAAAAGCACTAATTCGCCGTCCTGCTGCTCTCTTTCTGGCTTCAGTACAGTGCAAGTGAAAATACTGAAATATTTTATTTAGGAAGTTTTGAAATCCCGACTGCTAATTCTGCTGCTTTTTTTCTTGTTTTGTTCATCTCCACATGCATATTGTGGAAACGAGCTTGCTGCATGTAAAGTAAATGCATTAGGGTCCGTTTGCTGATGGATGGTGGTGCTGCCTATAGAGCCATGCCAGGGTTGGCTGAATAGGTGGTGTTAAAATATAGGTGGGCAAGAGCAGCAAAACACTGTAAATCCCAACAGCCCAGATGCGGAAAGACTTGACAGAGCGGAGAGACAGAAAGAGAGCTCTGTCAAAATCCCTGCAGGGAAATTGCCTGCACTAGGCTTAGATTTCTGCTAGCTATACTCATTATTTCTCTCTCCAGATAAGGATGAATTTGACGTAATGTTCAGTAGCACCGCTGGATGCAGCTACCGTGCGTGATGAAGCTGTGCACAGGCAATGCTGCAATCAGACAGTGAGCAGTTGAAACACTCGTCAGAAGAGAGATTTGTGTCTTTTCTTTAGGACTGACGTTTTGTGAAATTGCCCGAGTCGTCGGCACCATTCCACACATCCAGCACGTTTAAAAGGAGCAGGCTTCACTGAACTTTTTGGCTCCTCAGATATAAATTATGTTATTAATGAAATAATTTTGCTGTGCCAGGATGTTGTTATAGTGCATGCTAGCTCTGGGACACAGAGTGAAACAAAGGCTTCATTAATGTCATTAGTTACCCCTGCACTTTCCTGCTGTTCCATGGAACGCCTAATGAAACCGAACCATTACAAACAAAATGTAAGTTATCTGCATTTCCTGCTGTGATCAGTCAAAATGCCTGTTGTTAAAAGTCTGCTGAAAAGCTGCTGCACTGCTATAATGTATTTCTACAGTGTATCACATCCAGATGTTGTTTTCAGAGAAAATATGAATGAATGATAACACTTCTTCCTCTGGCTCAACATGAATGTCTTGGAGAGTGTAAACAAATAACTTCCCTTTGCATCCCATAAAGATTACTGGCTAGGATTGTGAAGCCATTTTATTGAAAGCGCATGTGTTTGGATTGGCCGCGTAGCTGTTTGTGTGTGTCAGAGCTGTCAGGTCTGTGAAGGTCAGCAGGCTGATTTTGTGCTGCTGTTTGCTTTTCTGTAAGCACTTTTGGATGCACAGTGTCTTCCCCATGCTAATCAGCGTGCGCTAAAGAACAGCAACAAAAAAAATGAACAATGGAGTTTGCACAGGGAGTTGGTCAACAGTGTATTTGCATCTTACAGCATCAGATAGACTGAAGATGTGAGTGAATCCCAGAAAGAATGATGAAAGAATGAGAGTACAGTGTTGATGTCTGCTGTGGCGAGCTGGTGCTATATGAATGAAACTGAAGTGAAATAAAAGAGCGTGGATGAACTGTGACACTTCAGGTGAGCTGGAAGAAAATTCTTGGCAGGTAAATCCAACCCACATCCACGCCAAAAATCCTGTCCACCCACTGATTTGCTGCTTTTTGTGTTATTTTCTGCATCACTTTGTTACTGATGGATAACTTGTTGAAATGCTGTGGTTTAATCTGGCTCTCTGAGCTTTGCTGCAGTATGGTTTTGGACAGAATCGCCGACCGTTAAGTGAGCTGGCATCATACTAAATGGGCTAATCATGCTGTGTGTCATTGTCATTTTACCAGTTTACTGTGTCTTCATCATCCTCCGAATCTCCACAGAAATTGCCATATGTACGAAATATTGAGATGTTTGTTTTGAAATGATGGGCAGGAGGCATATCCGCAATATCCATGAGATGACCACTTAGTGCATCAGCACTGTAATTCAACTAGCAGCTAGAGCAAAAATAAAGCCATGGCCATGAGTATAAGGGCCTGCGTGAATTATTTCTGTGTCCACCATGGACAGATGATAATAAATGGTTTAGGAGCAGTGCTCTCTATCCTTTAGCAGAGTGATAACCAAGGCATAGTGAGAGCAGTGTCATCACAGCTTACAGCTAAAATGGTCATCAGTCTTGGCTGCGACTGCAGGTTTCAAGGGTACACTGAGAGCTCAGCCGGGACTTGCCTCACATTTGAATTTCTGCCATTATTTCTTAACAATGTTTCCTTTCTCTCTGCCTCCAGGGAAACACTCCTCCAGTGGTCGTGAACACTGACACACTCGATGGCTCCCCATATGTAAGGATTATGTTTAATCTTCCCTTTATTGTATTATTATGTTAGGCTTAACCACATGGCTAACTTAACTGCCTTCATATTCATTGTACATTATCAGTTCAATTCCACTTCTTTCCCACCCTGCAGGTAGGGCTTTGCACACTGTTTTAATCTGCACGGTAACAGTGATGAATTTTTACTCCATTTTAATTAAATTAACTTTCTTTGTTTGATATAAATTTGGCAGAATAGAAATATTCTTTAATTTGCTTCAGAGTTCTGAAATGGTGGCATATCTGTAAAGAAAAGCAGTGACCATATCATCACGAGTTGTGTAGAGAATGAGGAAATGTCTGCAATCACAGAGCAGCAGACGCAGCAGCATTTTTGCACCACTACGGCATGAAGAGAAGTTGTTTTCTAGGTCAGACACCAAAACACTGAAGTTTGAAGTTACTTAAATCCCCTCGTCCTCTTGAACTGCAATTGCAAAGGTAAAGCTGATGTGGATCCAAGTTGTTCATCCAAAAGGAAGGATGGGACTGAAAGAACAATGCGGTAGTCAGTAGTCCACATATGATAATCTAACCCACAGGACTAATGCTAGAAATAAAATTTAGCTGACTGGTTGTGACAAAAATGGTCTACAGGGACACCACCCTTAAACTGATGTCTTCTTGACAGGTGAATGGGACAGAAGGCGAAATCGAGTATGAGGAAATCACACTGGAGAGAGTGAGTGTCATGATGTGATCTTTTAAACCTCATTACACATTTACAGTGTCTAGTTGCGCTGTGATTCTTATCGTATGGACAACATCGGGATTAGAAGGTAGAGCGAGTCAAAGTCAAGCGTTGCATGACTGCGTGTATGTAAAAGTGCTGTGAGTGATATATCTATAAATGCCAATCCAGTTATTAAAAGACATGGAAACACGAAACCTTCAGCTGATGAAGTGAAAAACTAAGTACACCCTCACTGCTTCGATTGGGATTTAAGAATTAAGTAGCAGCAAGGTGCTGCTAATCAAATGCACTTGATTAAGTGATTTTCAACAAGTGTGAGCACCTCTTTAAAAGGACAGGTTTTGACAGTTTGCTGGTCTGGAGCACTCAGGTGTGTGATAACACAGTGCTGTAATTTTCCCAAGGTCAGACTGTGCAATGCTCAGAGAAATTTCCAAAAAGCCAAGAGTTGGTATGATGGTACAGTTATAAAAAGACTTAACAAGTATGGCATGTTTGGAAAAGTTGCCAGGAGAAGTCCTCTTCTCACTAAAAAGAACATGGCAACACAGCTTTGTAAAGGTTTGCAAAGTTGTATGCAAACAAACCAAAGTGGAAAGTTTTGGCCCAAACCAAACACAGCATATCAGCACCTAACACCTCATGCCAACTGTCGAGCACTGCCTTGTTTTAGAGTCACGGGACCCGGGCATCTCATTGTCATTGGGTCGAACATAAACTCCACTGTTTACTAAAGTAATCTAGAGTCAAACGTGAGCTAAAGCCCAAAGGGATCATGAAACAGAACAATGATCCTAAGCACAGCAGCAAATCTACAACAGAATGGCGGAAAAAGAGAAAAAGAAGGTATTGTAATGTCCCAGTCAAAGTACAGACATCAGCCTTAATTTAAATGCTGTTGCAAGACCTTAAGAGACCTGTGGTTTTTTCACAGGACTGCATGGAGACGCAGGAAAACTTTCTCTTTCACATTAATGTCGATAACTGTGTTTTGTTTGCATTAAATTGCAGGGTAACTCAGGCCTGGGCTTTAGCATAGCAGGGGGAACAGACAACCCACATGTGGGTGACGACCCCAGCATCTTCATCACCAAAATCATACCTGGAGGAGCTGCAGCTCAGGATGGACGGCTGAGGTAAAACCGCACACAGCGAGCTACAATAAACATAAATCCAGTCTGTATGCACATACATTCCCAAACCCAAGACGAGAGAAGTGGAGGCTTAAGCAAAGCCTCCCGTCTTCTTTTTTAAGTGCAAAGTAATGTAACACAGTACTGTACATAGCCCTTTGCTTGTTCAGCCTGCTCAGCTTCAGAGCTACATGTGAGAGCATCTGTCTGTTTAATTCAAGAAAGGCATGTCTTAGCCTAGCTAAGAGTTTGCATTTTTTTCCCCAACATGTTTAAAGGTATTTTTGCATTTTGATGCCATGTTTAAAAGAAGTAAAGTGAGGCTTAAATATGTTGTATATGACAAACGAGTTCCCACTTTAAACTCATGATATGGAATAGCAAGTTTAAAATGTGGTTTGTGTGACAAGGTTAGTGCCATAAATCTCCACACTCTCACTTAATGGACAAAACATGTAGCGGCAAGCTGCGACATATTTTTGGAGAAAAGAACTGTTCTCGCCTAAATTAAAATGAAAAAAGATGGAATCCTGATCAAGCTTGTTACAAGAATATGTAATATTATGCATGTTTTGCCACTTTAATAAGAGGATGTAGTACAGAGTTTGCCTTTCTGTGGAAAAAAACAACGCTTAGAATCCATTTCTGTGACTGTCTTCTTTACACTTGACCTATAAACCTCCATCTGAAATGATGAGTTTGAAGAAGACCTAATGAAAATGCTCATATTTGCTTGAATGCAAGTATGTTTTTTTGCCCTTGGCCTTTAATTAAGCTACTATCTGCTTATTTTACATGGTTGTTAAGAGGTTCTTCCTTCAAAGTAAGTGAATGTTTCAATGGCCACTGATTTATTTATTTTTTTGCAGTTTAATGAAGGTTATTTGGAATATTTAGTCCCCTACACATACACATGTTTAATAAAGGTTGTGCTTAAATCAACACAGTGCATCAATATATATATACGGATGCTCGGTGGAGGCTAATGAAAACATTGCATGATAAAAACGGCTCCGCACAACAACAATGTTTTAAATCTTCCCTACATGCAGCCTCGCAGATAATATGCAGCTCGGATGATGTAACATCATTTGCATGAAGATGTCAGCTGTGATTGGGTCCCTTTGGATTTGGCTATAGTGATGTATTTCAGTGGTTAAAGCTCCGGCAGCCTGCAAGAATAATTTCAGTCCTATTTACGCATCATCATTTTCATGGCCATAAAATACATTTTGAATAGATGAATGGAATCACGAGAACACGGCCCTGGAGGGAATAAAATGTGCGTGTCTGAAAATAGCAATTTCATCGCTGAAAATCAGCTTCTCCTATACACACAGGCTGTCACTTTCGCTTCACCTATCAAGTCGTCATCATTTTTTATGAACGGTTAACACAAAGAAGCTATACTGCAGCTTTCCCCCGGTGCTAAATCAATAGAGCAAGAGATTATACCCTCTTTAATCTTAGTCACTGAGAACTGGAGAAAAAAAAAGTCTGCAGTGAAACTGGATCCCCAGCGCGGCGGTAGCTGGAGATTGACTGTTCCTGACCTCGTCTGGTGGAGGATTACACCCAAACTTCTTCACCAAAACAAAAACTCATGCGCTATTTTTTCCTCTCGCGCCCACAGTCTCTCTCTGTCTCTCTCCATTCCTTAGTGTGAATGATTGCATCCTATTTGTGAATGATGTGGACGTGAGGGAGGTGACACACAGCCAAGCTGTGGAGGCTCTTAAGGAGGCAGGTGCTATCGTCCGCCTCTACGTTCTCCGCAGAAAACCAGCAGCGGAAAAAGTCACTGAAATCAAGCTCATCAAAGGGCCTAAAGGTATGTGCAAGCGCGGACTGGTGCAAAGCATCAAGGCTTTTGCGTGGGCTTATGGATGCCTCATGCACCAGCTAAGCTATGCCCTTTGGATTTAGCAAATCTACTCTGTGTTAACCTGCACCTCCTTTGCTCACGCTCTGCTCCCCCTTTTCTCAGGATTAGGTTTCAGCATTGCTGGAGGGGTGGGGAACCAGCACATACCAGGAGATAACAGCATCTATGTCACTAAGATCATTGAAGGCGGAGCAGCTCATAAAGATGGGCGTCTGCAGATTGGGGACAAGATCTTAGCGGTCAGTCACTCACATATAATAGCTTCCAGCATGCAGAGACATGTGTCCTCATACATGGACTCGTGTTCACCCGTTTGCACACTCACACATTGTGCACATATGAGGCACTGATGTATCAAGAGCCAAGATAAATTACAGCTATCAGTTTTCATGGTTTGACATAACAGTTATTAATATGTTAACAGATGTGTAGGATGGAGTGAGCCTTAACTACAACAATGCCAGAGTGATTTCTAAGCAGCATTGCTGCCACCTGCTGGGGAGCACACAGCTCAACACCACCAGCTTCAAAATGGTGCTGTTCCCACTAAATGGTGTCTGAGCCGTTGCTTTAACTTGAAATGGGATGTGGCAGCATGCTTTAGTACCCTGTGAATTTGTAAAAAAACCCAAAAAACATTATGTGTTCTCTCTGTAACCTACAGTTAACACCACGCAGCCACAGTTTCTTTGATTTAACTCTCAACCAGCTGGAACTTGTCTCTACATGTCATTCCAACTATTTCTCTCCCTGCATTTCCTGTCCCCTTTAAAGGTGTCTAAACCAATTTGAGTTTAGCGATTTATACTCTGATTTCTGCATCAGTGGTGTCAAACATGAGGTCAGTGAGCCAGAACCAGCCCTCCACAGGGTCCCATCTGGATAGCTTTGCTAAGTGTAATTGATGCGATTTTTCCACATTTGACAAAGCGTTTGGTTATACTAACAGCAGACTGAATGTTGAGGAAATAGTTTTTCTTAAGATATATATCGAGTTTAAATAAATTCTATTATATTTATATAGCGCCAAATCACAACAACAGTCTCCCTGAAGCACTTTACATTGTAAGGTAAAGACCCGGAAATCGTAGAGGAAAGACCCCAACAGTCAGACTACCCTATGTTGCACCAAGCACTTGGCAACAGTGGGAAGGAAAAACCCCTTTTTAACAGGAAGAAACCTCTAGCAAAACCAGGCTTAGGGAGGGGCAACAATCCACCTCGACCAGCTGAGGGTGAGGGGACCTCAAAACACTCAGACTGCTGGA